>JANHGB010056493.1:0-29745 GCA_026283785.1 Coracopsis vasa
AAAAGGGAAGGTAGAATCTCTTGCAGGCAGAATACATGTAGGCTAAAAAATGCTCAACAAATTCTTTAGTGACCTAAGTTTCATTATACATCACTAAGAAAGACCTAACTTTAGGTTTGACCTCCACAGTGTTGTATAAATAGAGAAGGAAACCTGAGAAGCACTAAGATGTAGCCTTCCCCAGGAAAAAAAATAAAGCAGTCTCTTCATTAATGACTCCCATTATAGCTATTCATTGTATCCTCTTTTCCTTAACAAAGTCTCACATTGTCAACCAGCCCTCTTAAGCGTTTGTTGTGTGCCCATTATCGAAATATCATTTTCAGCTTCACTGAACACATGTAGGAAATGCAGTTGTGTAAAAAGGAAGAGGAGGAGGGAAGATAGCACAAGAAACAGAAAGAGAAAGATAATAAGCTTAGACTGTATTTGTGCTATTACCCTCTCCAGAATTGTCTTCTGAGAAAAGAATATGTTTAATTTTTGCTGTGTCATAAATCTCAAACTCTCAAGTTGTTACTGGTTAGGCTGGTAACTAAACAACTGAAAATGGACACTGGAAGATTGCTTTCCCCACCACTTCACATTTTATAAAGATGGATTTATTATGAATGGAGGGAGACCTCTGTGGTCAATTTTGAATCTGTTTTTAAGGGCAGTCTAATGAATTTTATATATCCAAATGGGAAATTACTAGTGGTTTACACAAAGTAAAAAATGTACAATTTCAGAAGCATGAAACAGACCTGTTTAGGAAATGCCTAACCAACACATCAAGTTTTCTCTTTCCCATTTATGTTCTTTATCCTTATAATATTATCTGACCCTTGATATAAAGTTAGCTCTGTTCCTGACCCAGACTTTGTTCAAGGTCAGGCAAAACCATAATTTACTTCAGTAGTGGAAGAATCAGCCTCTCAGTGCAAGACTGAAACCTTGGACACTGAAATACAGAAATAGTTCTACAGACAAATGGTAGAAAGGCCTTCTCTGACCACAGCATGCCTTGCCATTAACCTCCAAGAAGTTCTCTGTTTGGAAGCTACTATTGCTACCAACTGATGTAGGGGCTGGGCCAGTTTGAACTGTACAGAGACATCAACAACTTGCCTAAGATCCAGCATCAAGCACTTGTCCACAGGCAGACAGGTTTGATCATTAACCCACAGCTGAATGTTATTCATCCTGCACAGCCAGAGTAAGCTAGAAGGACCAAAGCACGGATCATCTTAGCCAGAAGGCCCTCTACAGCTCTAGTTGGTCAAGGCAATGGGGGCCAAGCAGCCTGCTCTCCCAGGGGAGTGAGCTAGGAGTTACACAGTGAACCGGGTCAGCCTGTACCCACAGTCAAATTTGAAGTTGCATTCTGAAGGGGATAAATGCTTCTATGTCATTCAGAAATGTATCTTTCAATGACTTGATTCCAGGGGAAAAGCAGTCTTAGAAAGGCCTGAAAAGAGCAAACTCTATTTTCCACTTGCAATTGGTCTGAACTGGAATCGCTCTGGATGCATTTTAGACCTCCAGTGTCACAGACACAGTGTTGGTCACCATCCTCTCCACTGCAGCTGACATCATATGTACATTTGTCAGTTTTTTCCCCCTAAGTATGAATATTTGGGTTAGATTAGGTAACATTTTAAATGTCAGTGGGGCATTTGTCATATTGGATTTCCATCCATTCATCCTTAGAGTCCTTTCCCGTTTCATTTTTCTCTAAGATATTGAAATCTTGGAACAGTTAGCACAAAATCAATTGGAATTTCACCTGAGGGACACAGCAGCAGGACTTACTCAGTATTTTAAAGGCAGACAATGAGACCAGTACAGCCTTGAGATGTGAACAGTCTTTGGGATTGGTTGTATCTTGCAATTTTACCTGAATGAGATGACGTGCAGCTATATATTTACGTATCTATATATCTATATCTATATATCTTTATCTATACAGGTATAGATATAGAGACATATTACCTTTATGTTTCCCCAGAAAACAGCATCAAAGCCAAAACTTTTCTTTGTCATTTGAAGTTACTTTTGAATCAGGGTATTTTGGGGGGTGTCTTCCAATCTTGGAGGGTAACCTACTCTGTTTTCATACTTTTCTGTCGAAAGTGCTTGAAAGCATGCCTTTTTTCCCCAGTAAATTAATCTAGAATCTGAAGACATGGACTCAAGTCGTGAATTGTCCCTATCTACAAGTAGGGAGTGACAGCTGTCACCTGGATGCTCGCTCTCAACACAACTGCTTTATGTCCTGTCTGTGCTCCTTCCCTGCTTCTTGTGCCCCTCCTCTCTCAGCATGAGATTGAAAAGTCCTTGACCAGTTGTTACTGAGCAACAACTAGAACACTGATGTGTTATCAGCACTGTTCTCAGAATAAAGCCAAAGTGCAGCACTGCACCGGCTGCTAAGAAAAACAAAAAATTAACCCTATTTCAGCTGAAACCAGGGCAGCACCGACAGCACAAACCCATTTCCTTGTTGCGGTGGCCACTTTGGTCCAAAGCCTGGGTTAGAGGGCATGGACCTTGCTTCCCTATCAGCGTGTTCTTTCTGCCTGTGTCTCCTGTGGTTCAGAGCATCACTGATATGCACTCTGTCTGCTCACACATGGTACGTGCAGCACCTCCTGAGCACACCAGACCGATTGTGCTGACTTCACTGGCGACCTGCCGTTTCCTTAGGAGAGGGCCTCCTGGTGAGGATGGTGGCCAGGAGCTGGCTGCTGCTGCCTGTGTTCCCTAAAGCTCATGAGCCTCTGGGAACCGCAAGTGGCACAAGACTAAACTTGGCTTTGTCCCTTCAGCCAGCTCTGCCGGCCGGGCTCCTGCCTGCCCCATCTTGCCCAGGAACGGGATGAGTGGGAGCTGCTGAACAAGCTGGATTCACAGCTCCCAGCAAGCTTCCCAGAGCACAGCCAGGTGGTAAAGCAGGGATGTGTGAAGAGCAGCTGTGGGAAGAGACCAGTCTTGCAGGAGAGCAGGGGCCTGCCCAAGACTCCTGCTCTGTTCTCCCTGTTTTCACTGACTCTTGCTGGTCTCTGATTGAACCCTCTTGTGGCTTTACCACCGTTTGAGTCATGGCCTTGTTAACAGAGGTCTGTGTATGTGAGGGAGGCGAGCCGTGATGGGAGGTGCAGCGGATGTACTGTACGCAGCACCACATCTAGTGAAAATCCAGTGGGAATGCCCACTGTGAGGTTTGCTTCTTTTCGGTGGTGTTTGTTTAATTCACTGCGCTGCTCCTTGTCCTTCCTCTCCTGCCTAGGCTCTGTGTTTGCTGGGGTTTCATCTGACCATTGCTAACTCAGAGAGGCCTCTTTTCCTCTCTAAAGAGACAACCAAACTGAAGAATGGTTGCAGTTGGAGACAAGAGTATATACAAATGACATAGTGCTTTTCGCTATATAGAAACTGGACTGTTAGTCACCCAAAACAGCTTACTTACCCCATTTTGAACGCAAGTTAGTCTTTGAGCAGGCATAAGTTAATACTGTATTTACTTTCTGCCCCTTTATGCTGTCAGAGCAATGAAAAGTTGTTTCTACCATTGTGCAAACTGGTTGTTGCTATCCCTCCTTTGGTGATTTTATTACTTCATCCTGAGCAAATGCTGATGGAGACTGAAGGTCAGATTTGCTTTGTATGAAAGGTGCAGATAGACCTGCTCCTGCTGATCTTGTTGCTCTCAAGGATTCCCACCATTCATATTCCTCCAAGAAGAACCAGGAAAATGCAGTGTACTTCCCACCCAGTTGAATGACTAGGCAGCCGTCTTTAGCAGGTGGAGGACAGCTCTTCACCTCCATCAACATCTCCCTAAGCCAAATCTATTAGAAATGAAGGTATTCCCGGTGCCAGACCTGTAAACTTAAATATTATTCAACCAAACAAAACTATGTTCTTCATTCTAGGCCTCATCATGTGTAGCAGCTGTTGATTTATTAAGACACTGAAGAGTCACCTCAGCTTTTCAAGACTTTGCCTTTAAAAGCATAATGTAGCTTCATCTGATATAAATCTACATTATTCCGTTACTCTCTAGGTTGATTTATGTCAGTGGACCAGCTATTATACTAACATCAATAGCAATCTGCATCTCTATTGGTGGTGATTAAGGATGGAAAAGCAGTTGGGAACAAGGGAAAAGATAATACTTATACTGTGACTAAAAACCTGAAAAGTAGGAGCCCGATCGATGCTGTCAGGAGTCTGCTGGGAATAAGCTGCACTTAGGATTTGACTTAGTCTGAATGAAAACAAAATCAGGCTACCACCCATCAGGTATCCACCGTGGTGTTCCACAGTTAGCGGCTGATGAACTGAGTGCAGTTCTATACCCATAAACAACTTTAGGGGTGATGAGGATCTAGGTGATGAGGAGACCTAAGAGAACCATTAACTGGTGCACACACATACTGCTTTGGCAGTGCTGGATTTGCACTTCTGGACTCAGATTTTCACTTTACAGCACCAAATATGGGGTTCAGATATATTATTTTTCTTCCCTGGAGATCCAGCAACCGGTGACTCCCAGATCCGTACTAAACAGCAGTTCCCATTATACTGAGTTCTTCCAAAAATCCATCTATGGCACTTCTCAAAGCTGCTGCCAAAGAGCTCAGCCGCTCCCCAAACCAAGCCGAAATAACAAGGAATGCAGCATGTGTTTTCTTAAGAGCCAGGTAAAGTTTGTCTGTGAGAGAAGCAACCCAGGAACAAGCCCAGGGAGCCTCCACACCGAGAAGCTTGTTTTGGTTTTGCTTTACAGTTTCACAGCTTCAAGTCTTTTCAGGTTCTCCCCATTCCTGCTTTAAAAGGCTGAAATTCTCTGCAGCGCAGGCACAAATATCACAGCCCTCTTGTCAATGTCCAAGCAGCTCAGAGCTGCAATTTATTTAAAGCTAGCCTGAAGTGAACCAGTTAGTAAGAGCTGGTTTCCTATCACACCCCATTCCACCTTCTGCCTTTGAAGCCCACTTAACACAGCCTTACTATTCCTTGGGGACATCAGGGGATTAAGGCAGGCCCCTTGACAATGCACTGACAGTTCTAGCACTGTTGCCTTTTCTGTTTATCAGCATAATATGAGAGAGAGAGGACTTAAAATAAAAGACAAAGAGGGAAAGAGAGAGGGGAGAAAGTGTGTGTGTGGAGAAGCAAGATTTTTAATGTAACAACAAAACCCTGTTGTTGAGAGCTTTTGTTAATATTAGTAAGCTTCAAGTACAAGCACTTGTGCCTTTAATAATGCAGCAGAGAAAGAATTTCCCTAAAGCTCCCTCTCTGTATATCAGATAAGTTATGTTTGTTCCAGTCATTCTCCTTTCTGAGGTGTAAAAGCCTGATGGGGCATTCAGTTGCTGATGTCTGAGGAGCCCAGAGGAGTGTGGCTCTTATTAGAGCAGATGATAACATTATTTGATCCTTACTTCTTTAGTCACTAAAATCTTCTTGCTGCTGGCATCATGCTGAAGGCATCATCTACCTGTAAATTCCTACCGATAACACAGCTTGGATAACACTGTGAAGAGTAACAGCAGCACAGAATGAATGGGATCTACCTGAACTTGTTTCCAGACTGTGATCTTAAGAAGGCTTGCTGCTGGATGATGAGCAACAGTTGCTTATCACTGCTCTATCCTGTAGGGAACCTAAAAGCTGTGATAACCTCAGCATGAGAAAAACAGGCAAATGCTATGTGCTTTCATGAAGAAGGCACAGAAGATGATACCTTTTAAACAACTTACTCCTTGAAAAAGAAGGATACTCTGGGAATAGGCATACAGAGCACAGAGCTGAACGGAAATCCCAGCAGCAGTGCTGAGAAATCCAAGGCAACAGTAAATTATGCAGAAGAGGTGGATGGTGTGACCCCACACCACCAGGCCTGAGAATTAGGAAGCTCTCCTTCACGTCACTAGCATCTGGAACACACATGAACCAAACAGGCAAAGGAGGCCTGATAAAAGCTGTTTGAGACAGCTTGAAATTTTAGGGAGCCTGTGTGGGTTTTCAATGGAAAAAGTGCTGTAGAGGATTAGATATCTGCCACTGCAGCATATAAACCTTTTCCCTCTCTTAGTGAAGACAGAGAATAATGTTATTTGTCTGAAATCAGACAAATGAGTAAATTTATGCTTAAAAAGACATCCCAAAATCTGAAAGACCTCATGTATACCCAAGACTGTCTAAAGCAAAGCATCATGCTTTTTTGAAATAAATATAAACTAAGTAATGTAAATTACACTAACAGTAGAGCATTTCTGCAATATTTTAATTTTTATTAGTAATACTTCCTGTACACACTTTGTGAAATGTATAAGAACTTATAACAATATTTGATTAATAATATTCAGGCAGTTGCACTAGAAACAAGATGAGAAAGTGCTGCATGTTACCTAAATATTTCCACATTTTTTTATTTTAATGGGTAAACAACATACTCCTATACTGTCAATTTTTACTTAACTCTAATTGTTACTAATTAAGGCAAGTATTATCCACCAGTGATTAACTTCCTTCTTGTCTGACCCCCAAAATGTAGTTTCAGTTCAGGTCAGTTAACTGACCATCTGTCCTCAAGAGATACAAGGCTGAAGTGTCATGTTGTAGCCAAGATTTTGGACCTTGTAACCTGTGTTAAGCACACATTTAGACTGTAAATGGATTTGGCCTTTGTGAGAATCTACTTCTTACAGCTCCTTTTGCAAAAGCAGAGTGGTTTTGTTTCAGAGGCAAACAGGATGTGACACAGTATACTATTACATCAATACAGTCACAAGCACAAGAAAGAACAGCTTCCCCAAGGCTTCCCACTGCTCAAATTGTCTGGTAAACTACCTTTTCACACGCACAATAGAGTCCAGCTGGACCAAGGAATCACAATTATTTACCGTAATTCAGACTCTGACTTTCTTCTAATACCAGATAATGAAGCCATTTACTGCAAAGTTAGATGAGGTTTTTACACAGTTGTTTGAAGTATTTTCGTGTATTACTGCAGGTTTAATTATCAAGAAACTCAGTGCTACTCAAAATACAGATTTGAAAACTTGCTTTAGCAACCAATGTGTGCTTTAAAGTACAATTCTGATGGCAGAAGTTGCTGTTTTCTACTCCCTTTTGTCTCTGACAAGCAATGAGAGGCAAAAAAAAAAAAAAGTATATTTTCAAACCTTTTTAACAGCTGAGTGAGAAAGGCTTTGCCAGAAGAAGCAGGGGCACACAGGTGGTATCCCCTGCTGCAAAAGTTTAATAGGTTTTAGACTAGATCCTCTAACATTTTAAGGAAGAAGGAAGGAAAAGCATTCCAGCAGAGTCCCAGTAATAAAAAACTGTTATCTTAGGCTGGCAAAAAGAACTAACATTATGCTGTTTATCTGTAGGTGTATGACTGATGAATGGCAGCTAAGTGACAGAACAGACTTTCAAGAGTAGTGCAATGCTCCTACCTCAGGTCTGGCTGCTGTAGAACCCGGAAAGCATAAGACCCCTCATAGTACCTCTGATCAACCTTCTCTTTTTCGAGGTTTCTTTTTTCTATTATGGTTGACATTTTCAAGTATGTGATCTGTTCCAGAGTATTAGCCTATCACTGTGAGCTGCTGAAGACTCCACTCAGACACAGAATACATGTTTTCAATTCTAAGTGAAAATAAAAAGGATAGTTTCATTTTCAACTGTCTCCTTGAAGGACATTTTTAAGCAATAAAGCCAGGAGACAAGTTTAATGGAATATTCAAGGCAAAAAAATGCCTTTCTAAATTTGTTTTATTTTAACAACTCTGGGGATAAATTAATTTATTATGTAATTAGATTAGAACCTGACAGTTACAATAAAACCAGTCCTGCAGAGTATTACACTCACTTGGGAGGAATAGAAGTGTAAGTAAATAAAACCCTCAAACTAATTCGTATCTAACATTTCTTAAAAAAAAAAAAAAAGGAATTGATGTGAGGCTGTAGGTATCAGCTGTAGGTAATAAGGGACAAAATACCAATTGGAAGAAAAAAATTTGTTCTTTATTATTCTTGTCTAAGTATATGAAATGTGTTCTACTTTAGAATTAGAATAAGTCTTAAACAAAATAAGACTTCAATACCCTTCAAAGCACATAACTTATCTTTCTTGTAAGAAGTTTAAACTTTGAAATATTTACCAAGACCACTATTACTTGTCTGCTAGCTTAAGATTAAAGTGTCTGAACAGTGCCTTATTTCAGGTGTCTTCATTTCATAACTCTACTTGCTTATCAGATTCTGAGGTGCCAAAAGCTTTTTTAACAGCTATCCAAACATTTATATATAGATGACTAATAACTGTACTAGCTAATGTCAAAACCTGATGATGCAAGTACCAAAAATACATGATTAACTCATAAGAAAGATGAAATCGATAAGATACTTTTAATTGACTCTAGACAACAGAAAAATTTCGCCATGTAATAACTAGATTTTTGTTCTATTTGCTGAGATAAACTATAACTCACATTCAGCTTATTTGCTGTAGGGTATTTATATATATATATAGTACTCAAAGTAGCACCAAAAGAGAAATTTTCTCAGTAAAAGACATGCATGAGAAACAGCTCTGTGCTCACATTTACCATCTTACCTTCTGCAGAAATGTGAAGACCATTTTGTCACCAGTAAAATTGCGACATAATCACTAAACCAGTAAAGTATTATGTTTGGCCTTTACAAAGAAAACTAGATATTTTCAGATTTCCATATTTAAGACTGAGATGACAAAGCAAAGACCAAACAGGAAAAGACATAACTCCCTGGCTTCAACAACAACAGGCTGCATCTGAATAGAGCACAAAATGGTGGTAACAGAAAGCAAACTTAAAGGTTAAAAAGGAAAGTAAACAATATCAGAGGTATTGACCAATTCACTGATTTGTATCCAAATCACAGAATTAGCAATTAATTTCACACATACTGTTGAATTCTTTTGTCAGCCTTTATCCCTTTCTTACTGTGGAATGATGAAAAGTGATACTAAAACTGGCTCTAGCTAGAGATCCTGTTGCCAGATGCCAAGGACAAAACAAAAATGCTAACATCTTTGCCTAAGCCCTGACAATTAAGCCATCCAGGAATATATGTATATGTATGTGTGTGTGTGTATAAACATACTGCTGATACATTAGCTGTACCTGCTTGTGTATGCAGCAGAAGAGCCTGACAGCACCTTTAGCTGAGAATGTGACACATCTAGGATCCTTTCAAAAAGAAACTGCATTTAAAATCTAGTTATCTAATTTCTATCCTTGTCTGTAACTCTGAAAACAGAATGAGGCTCCTACATAAAGGAAAATCATAACAAATGCCAAACACAGTGTGAAAGCCAACAGTAAACAGCTGTAACACTTAAGAAGCAAGACTTACTGGCCACAACAGTCTCTCAGCCCATACCAAATTCCTTGATTTCTGTTGCTGTTACTGGTCTCCCTTACAAGATACATCTGTTACCACATGTGCCTGTTTAATCCCTTCCCTCTTTACCCACATCTTAATCATATATTTCCATTCCCTGACAGGTTCTGGGTGAAGATATTAGGAGTGCTATTTGCAATGCTGGGCAGCTCTTGCCTCCCTACAGCCCACTTCCCATTGGATCTCCACTGTTATGTACAGCTATTCCCTTGCACTTTCAGTGGCAGTGTGGAGTGAAAAGCCAGCACTCCAATGTCTACCTGGTTTGAAGCATCTCTTTAGCATTGTTTGCATCTTACATCAGCAGCTACCCCTTCTACCTGATACAGGGGCCTGCCTGCAAAAACAGGAGGTGGTTGTAAGAGTTTACTTTACAGCATATATTGACCAGAAAGATAATTTTCTCTGATGATATCACAATGGTTACCAGTAGAATTGCTCAATACCACTGTGCTGCTTTTTTAAACCTGAAATTCAGCCAGAAAGAGAAATGTCTGATTACACCAAGGGCCAATGATGGGTGCTGAGTCTAATAAAAAAGTTGATTTATCACAAAGCTATCTAACTAGATTGACAGCAATTAAAGTGCATTTGTCACAATTAACCAGTTGTACCTGACCTGGCTAAGAGAGACTAATAGGGCACACCTGACCTAAATCATTTGTTAATTTTACTTCAAATTTGGGTGGTGAAGGGAGGTTAATTAAGTAGCCAGACATTGTTTTCAGTCTCACTGTATCTATGCTACAGCTGGCCTATTAGTAAAAGCAGCCGCTGTTTCATGTCTGCTCCAAGTTCTGAGTGATGCACAAGAAAAGGATATTTTGAATTTTCCTGTTGTCATGTGCAACACTGAAATGCGACTATAAAATGTGCATGATACAAAGAATGACTGGGATTTGAGAGGTACCATGCATTCAACACCATGCAAAGCCAACACAGACTACTTACGGTCAATCAGAGAGAGGCTTTAAAAAGGCATGAGAAGAAAATGGAGTACTGTAGATAAAATACATTTCTTAGAGGAGAAAGTCAGGACTCTTGAATGTCAATGGTCTTTAAGATGGGTGTGAGGCCGTGTTGTGTTTTTTACAACCTGATTACCAATGTTACTTTTCATACAGGAAAGCAAAGCGATTTTTTCGCAACATCTCCTGAATTCAGAGGTATTTGCTAAAATACCAATCATCTAGTCATTCGTTACATCTGTCACATATACACTGAGTGTATTATTAAGATATTTTAGGAAGACGTACATATCTGGTACATGACATAGTCTAAAAGAGCAAAAGAAACAGGACTGCATCCTACAGACTCCATCCTGCATTCTGAAAGAACTGATTTCTTAATAACCTGTAGTTTCAGCAGGGAGATTCCTACATAAATTTGCAATACGGATAACCAGTATCATGCAAGGATTAAAAAAAAAGCAAATATTTCACTTAATTACAAAGTTCTCACATCTTCTACATTCTGGGAAGAGACTTTAGATTGTTTCCTACTTCTTGCTGTTAAGGCATCCTAATCACCAATTAAATACGTACCAATGATAAAAAAGTTTCTAAATTGAGAGTTGGACTTTTACATTATAAAAACCTGTTTTAAATCATTTTGAATGTAGGCTCTTCAGAGTGATGGAATTCTGTATGTCACTGGGAGGTATTACTGATTTTTTGAACTTCACAATGAAAATTATTGCTTCATCATCCACTTGCCTCACCACCAAATGCCAATATTCAGCTTTAAAAGATGATTATTTCTGTCAGTAAGGCAATTCGAAACTTGAGATGGCCTGAACAGATTACAATGAAGCAGTTTCAGCACTGTCTTTCAGTAATTCTGTCTTACCCAAGATCTTCACTTTTCACACTAGCAATGTTTCTTTGTGGCTCTAAAGTCTCCCAGAAAGCTGAACTATACTAAAAGGTAATAGATTTTTTTACAACCATTTTGTAATATCTATGCATGCCACTTTTTTTCATATGTAAGTTTTCAAATCCAAGAATTCATTCACAGATGCATATAAAGTAAGTCTGTACATAAAAGCAGTACCAACAATTTTTGAAGCTGATGTGAGGTCTATTTGAAAATTTTACCCTGTTATGAAGGATAGGCTCTTACTTTTACAGATTGATATCTTATTTTGTTTGCATCGTCCAGTATAAATTCCTCTTTAGATGTGCCTCAGTCAGGTTTCAAGTTATTTCAACTAAAATTTTCTCTGCATCCTTACAGAAAAGACTTTTTTTTCCTTTAGTGAGATGAACCTAAGAAGAAAGACAAAAAACCCACATGACTTCTGTTTTCAATAATAAACCCTGTGCTCATTCCACAGGTGTTTCTTCATTTTAAGCAGAGCTTAACCTCTATTTCTAGCCTTTAAGCATGTATGGGTATAATCCTTTGACGAGGATTTTGTGAAGTGTCAATCATTTCTTCAGGGCCCATGACTTCATGGTTAAATTTGCTTTTGATACGTGTGCAATTAAACATTTCACACTGTTTCAGAACCTTTGTCTTACTCCCTTCAAAGTTAATGTACCATCATTTCTGTTTTATACTGCAAAGTAGATTTGAGACAAGAACTATCATTAACTTAACATGCAAGTCAGAGTCCATTCACTAGATGTTGTGCCCTTCAGCTTTGCTGTATTTAATATTTCACCACAAGGATACATAACTTTGCATTAATTTTTATTAAACATAACTTGCATTTTTTCAGCACTATTCCTGAATTGCTTGGAACAGCAAATGGATCTGCAACATCAACATTGTTAAAGAAAACTTACTGTTTTGTCCTGATTTCTTTCTACTTATATAGGATTAAGATAAAAATAAAAGTAGAGACTAAAGAAGCAAGGGTATCAGAGCATTTTTCCATCATCTCTTTTGCTGTGCACAGTAAATGAGATGATACTGGATTCAACTTCACAGACCTGCGAATAATAATGGGAGTTGTAAGCCTAACTCAAAGCTTAAGATTGAAATTATAACTGGCCTTCTTTTGATTTTACAATTCCAACATTCTCTTTTTCCAGCTTTCCTAAAATAATCTTGATTATAGTGTTTCATGATACCCTAAATGATATTAAACTTATTGCCAAAGGTTACAGCATTCCAAAGTGCTTATTCAGAAATCTGCGTACAGATATCATGAACTAATTGGGTAGCTTATACTAAATTAAAAGTTTTGAAATAACTATTTAGATTCTGGAGTTATATATACTTTGGGATATGATATGGTACACCCTCTCTCTCCATCTTTAATGTAATAGACTAGAGTCGGGTAAGTGTGTCTGAACACCACAACATACCACAGAGAAACTCAAAAAACACAGCTCTGGACTGTGAATGCTTTTGACCGCATTGGTGCACAGTTTCTGCTGATAATAAATTCTGCATAATGGGAAGCTGAGAAAGTCCATTTTTTTAATACATTGTGGATCATAATTTATCCTTTATTTCTCTCAGATTGAACACTAATAACTGATCTATTTGAACTAACACTAAAGCCATGAATTTTAAACCCATAAAATTAAATCCTGAGAGATCTTTTTCTAGTTCACTTACAATGTACTTCTACATTCCTGACTGCTAAAAGAGACATGCAACTTTAGCCTATGGGTTCTATCATGCAGCCCATAAGCTGCATCATTGTGTCCTTTTTAAACAAGAGCATAACAGAGTCATAACTTAAGCATTTACTGGTGATCTTCACTCTGATCTTCTTGGTCAAAGCCAACTAATTATATTCTTCACAGATTTCTTTATTTAGAAAGTATACAAGTGTGTCTACATTATTACTACAAGTCACTGCGTGCCGATAAAACAAACAAGAAGACATTTTGATTTCAGTTAGAATTGGGAAGTTATAGCTGGGTTCATAGAGCTTCTGATTATAACTTCCTGATTTTTCAGCTTATTGTTACTATATATATTCCTTTTAATCATTTACCTAACAAAATTCAGGACATATTAGAATTCATCCACTGCAATTCTATCTGTGCAGGGCATGGTTAATACTATTATTCCTCCAAATTATTTTTGCATCAAGTTGGTAAGCGTCCTATTCATGTCAAAGGTAATTTTCTTTTTATTGAAGAGATAATACAAAACAACTATTTTACATAATAAACAAGGTCTCTATCCAGAGCTGATATACTGATGGCTATATTTTTTAATGGTTTAAAGGATTAAAACACATTTTACAGGCAACAACCAGAGGCATACACAAGACTCTGGAAACCAGATGAAGTCACAAATTTGCATCTGGCTAAGCTATTCATCTGGAAGCTCTGACGAGCTGCAGTTGCTACTTTTTTCTTATTTTTGTGGGATAGGCCACAGAGTGCAACAAAGAGTCCTTGATACTGGAAGGAAAGCCACAAAATTTGATTCTCTTTTTTTTTTTAAACATATGGAATTTCTATACAAAGGGTTTGGAGTGACTCTTGCTCTGTAGACATCCACTGCAGTGCATGTGTGTGCCTGTGCTACATACAAACATTATGTTAAGGTAAATTAATATTTAAGAATTAAAATCACAAAAAGTCAGGTAAACAAAAAAATAAGTATCTATCAGTATTTATAACTTGGCTCGTTTTTCAGACAGTATCTGTTTCTGGGGATAGAGCTAAAGATATGGTCATGAGAATGGAAAATACATAGACTTATTTTTCTTACAAGTGGTCACATTTTCTAGAAAGATTACTTTCCACCCAGTAGCTCAAATTTAATTTGGAAGAATGCTCACAGACTAAGGCACTGGTGCTAAGTACACTGCAAAAAGCTTTTACAGAGTTTTATCCATACAAATCAATGTATTACCATGTAAAGTCTATGTTCCTTATCATTTACTAAAAACGGTTTTTTTTTCTCTCTAGCCATAAAGTCTCTTGGAGTATAATGATTTAAAATGGAGCAAACCTCAGATGGCCAGAATATGCAAGGACTTTTAAGAAACTCCTCAAACCCACTTCATATAGTTTATAAAAACAACATAAAAAATGACAGAATAATGTCCACACTAAAGTGGTTTGTTGGTGAAAAAATGTTTTGAAAATGCGATACACAGCTAGTCTGATTTTGTTACCTTTGAAGATGGGAGTCAGAAAGGCAATATGAGAAAGCAGTAAATACAATGAGTTAAATCAAAAAGAGGTTTCAAGTACAGAGAAAAGTTTTTTCCCCTCTCTTAATCTGCTCATACATTTTAAGCAAGATCACTCACAAATGTCTATTTACTTCTATAAAGCACATGAATTGTTATGATTTCTTAATTACCATAATGTTTATTCTGGTAATTTACACTCATTTATTAACATAAACTACATATTTCCTATGGAGAAACCACATATAGATGTCTGTGATATAAACATATATCCTAGTTCAAAATAGTTGCCCCATTAAAAAATAAAAAATCCATTACAAAATTCATTCTTTAATTGCCAACAAAATCTGAAACACGTAACAGCTATGGAGTGCACAATATTGTGGTGTGTTAGAGAAAACTTTCAAAACATTAACTGAAAGAATTTTCAAAATATATTGATTGATATTATAGTTGGAATTTTCCTGTCTGTAGAATGCTGACCATTCCAGTAGTCCTTTTAGTCCTTTTCAAAAATATTTTTTTAACCATATGTACATTATGATTGAAAAAAATATGTCTCAGTAGTTTCATCTATTATAAAAATGATCTCCCCCATTTAGAGATCGGATATTTTTACATCTAAGCAAGCTGTCACTGGACTGATATTCCCTTCCCTACACTGGATGGGTGTAGTTTGAGATTAAATCCTACCTCCAATGAAAGAGAAAAGAAGCACTCTAAAAGAAGTTTCATTTTTTTGTTGTAATGTGTGAATCTACTCCAAGGTTTGAAGTGTCAGAGGAAGCCCTGGGAGAGAAGGATTAATGGGCAGAGGGGAGGTAAAGCAGTCAAAGGTGTGTAACAAATTGTCGTATCACATGGTTACGCAATTTATCACATAGCTCTCTATTCCATCACATTTATCACCACCACATATGTGCTTGTATGTATGTAATACTCATGGTCACATGTACCGTGGCCTAACGCTGTGATCACTGAAATCAGTGATAACTTGCACAGGTCAGGCTTCATATTTCTAATTAAAAATATTTTAAGTTTCAAGGCATTCAGAATGAACAGTAGTAAACAATTTGTCCACTTTGGCTTCATCAAACAGTAAGGCTGTGACATCAAACCTAAATAACCACTATAGCAGATCAGGAATTTTATAATAAAATGAAATTCACCCATTTATACTAGACTAGAATTAAAGAAAGGCAATAAAAAACAAACTCTTTTTTCTGGCCTACTAATCAGTTTTCCGTGTTTTACCCATCTTTTTGCAGACTACATTTTAGGGATGCCACAAAGTACTGATTGAACTCTCTGGGCTAACCTGTAGATGTTTATATCCACTTATATAGCGAAGTTTTCTTTGCATTAGTGTAGCAATCTGTTATGCAACTGCTGAGAAATCAGTTTGTAGTTTTGAAGGTATGTTTATTGGTGTTACAATAAAAAGACTACGTGCAATTAGTTAAAATGTTGAATGTGGAAGACAGTATTTCCTTAGAGAAGGATGATCAAAGGGCTGTAACTTAAGCAAGAATTTTGATCAAACCTTAGAAGTGTTTGATATTTTAAATAAACAAATATAAACTCCTTGATTAGGTAATGATACGGTTGGTCCTTTCTGATGCAAACTTGGAGAGCTCTTTGCTCATGCTACCTATGTAAAACCTGTTCCTTCCCATCCTTGCCTGATACTCTGTATGAACTCCATTCTCTTCAAGGGGAATCCTGAGACTGAAACTGATGAAACTCTTTGCTGTTTTTCTTTTTTTTCTTTATATAAATCCAGAAGCCTATGTAACCTGACTAGGTGGAAATAGAGCCAGATAAGGACACTAAGAAGAAGAAAAAGGATTTTAGTGGGCAGTACCTGTCATCACTGCAGACTGACAATAGGGGAAGTTGTTGGACAGAAGACTGTTTTTCTGTGTTGTATAAAAACTGAATTGAGCTGATATAAGCCTCCCAAAGTGTATCTAAGGTTATTTTATTGCTCTTATTATATTCATTTCCCCAAAGCAAAATGCTGATATAACTCATTTAGGAGTTCTCATTTATTCAGAAATTCTCCTCCAGTGCATTCAGCAAGTGCCACTGCAAGAATGGTGGAAGTTGTAATATATTGTAATATTGGTGGAATTTTCCCCTCAAAATACAAGGAGGGAACTAAAATTACAGTAGAAAAGACAAACTATCATGGCATGATAAATGTTGTCCTGTCTAACATCATCTACTGTGCAGGAATGCATTTATTTTTTCAATAAATACAATTACAGAACAGTTTTCCTTCTATGAAGCTGTCCCTTGGCTCTCCCTTAAAATGCAGGAGACACTGGGAGATGTCAGAGGGCCAGATTTCATCAGAGAGCATGATTATAAAATATTTCTCTATCTCCTCATTAGCTTCCTGAGGTGTTTTTTTTTCTCCTTAACTGTGACTGTCTTGGGTTTCTTCTTACTTTCTGGGCAATTAGTGAGAGAATTCTAAGAGTGACATTGTCTCTTTCTTTCCTTCGGTCTATATTGGGCTAAAAGCAGGTTTCTTTTATTCTTTGACCAGAGTGGCTGAAAGAATAGTCTTTCATAGAGCACCTTCTTGTCTTTTTCTGTTTCAAAGCTGCAGTAAAGTAGAAGCTTAGCAGACCTAGTGACTCAGAGACTATTCCTGGTAATGGTCTAGGGGGGGGTTGTTTGCTTGTTTTGAGCTCAAAGGGGCACTAAACAAGCAAGTGGGGGCAGAGGCTCTAAATCCTACTAAGGGAATGTTGTACAGCTATACTGCCGCGTTACCTGATGTCATCCTGGAATGCCACAGGGGAAGAAGTTCTATTCCAAGGACCTCTTTCCTGCCTTTTTATGCAAACCTAAATCATTAGTTATATCTTGCATGAGCATCTCTTATGCACAATGAACAAAAGCAGATTTATCTCATCCTTGTGTGAAGGCAAAGAATTCTATCCAAAACAAACAATACAAAAGGGCAAGAACTTTCCAAACAAATCAGCTTTGGGATCTGCAAGCTGTTCCATAATATGCAGTTGCTGAATAGTGACTTAGGTGTCTGTTAGGTAAATATCATGCTGTCATTCTGATGACATACTATAAAATCAGAAAACAACAGTTTCAACAACAATGCTTACATTTATTTTAGAGAAATCTATGTGGCACTGCAAGACTTGTTTACATTTTATCAGAAGACCACTGACAATGGGAAAAATATGATGACGAAATTTTTGTAATCTAAGTTTGGTCAGTTAATATGAAGCACTCAGAGATGAGGGATTACTCCACTTACCTAAGTCAGAATATGTTATTTACTTAATGTAAAAACAAAATATAAAATATCAACTCACGAGCAGTTTCCTTAGAATCAAGAAAAAGACTGTCCCAGCATCTTTGAGTTCTTTCACTGACTGCTGACACAAACCATTTTAAAGTTTAACACTTAAAATTACAAAGCAAATATTCTCCAAGATTTTAATTCAAACTGGTGAACAGCTTCAAGGCCATTCGTCTTTTCAAGCAAACACAGATTATGTGTTTCACATACACATTACATTAAAAATGCCAACTCACAGGCTGCAAGAGAAATGTACATATATATTTCATTACATACTTATTAAAAAGACATAAGGCCCAAAATAACCAAACATCTTCTAAAAGCAATCTCGTAAGTGGTGAGGAGTATTAATGTTTAATGCTGAAATGACCAATGATTATTAGGATGAATATGAAAGCTTGCATTATATTCTGTCTACCTTTTTCTTTCACTGCTTCATTATAGCGATATTTGGTACATATTCTTACATTATGTTTCCTATTGCTATATTGGTCAGAAGACAAACTATTCTTAAAATTTTGTCATCAACCTTCATTGCCTCAAGCATGTTCAGAGGGTATAGTTGAAGATAGAAACTTCTTGTCCTCATCCTATTTTTCTTAATTTTCTTCTAAATTTGAGATGTAAAAGAAATCCAACTACATCCATTGGTATCTTAGTGTTATAAATATCAGGAGTACAGTAAAATGCTGAGGGAAACAAGAAAGGAATTGTAATATTTATTCTGTTTTTCTTTCACTTGATATTGACTCATCATATCATACCATGTCACATATGTAGTAGTGTAACTTTGCCTGTGGATTATTATTAATCTCTTCTGAATATTAAAATAAAAACAAGCAACAACCAACATGGTTAAAATTGTCACAGTAGACAAGAATCACTATCATCACACTCCTTACATCATTTCAGTCAATTGTTCTCTCTTCAAACTTCAGGGCAGTGACAGTCTCATTCATTAAATACCCACCAAAGGTACTTCCTAAACCTTTATGGCTGGAGGCATTTCTTCTTCTACAGGGTTACTAGTGACCAACAACTCAAATGAGCAAACTGTACAGGCAATGAGAGATGCATGTCCAGAAAAAAATTAAAAACTTACCAACTACAATATTTAAAAACAAAATATAGGCTTTTTTCTCACCACAGCAGTGTTCTCAAGCTCAGCTGCACCGTAATATGTCAGTGTCTCCAGATATTCTACAACAATTCCAAGGGGAAAGTCCCTTTATCGCAATGTCAAATTTGTTGTATAATTAACTGTGTGACATCATTTTTTCATAGCCATTTTCAGGATTAAAACTTATTGTCATGAAGTTAATGAAGATATCATCATATTTTGTAGTCCTCTCACAGTTTTGTTAGGCAAGTCAGGCATTACATCTATGGCTGTCCATTAAGAAACTGAGGAATTTATTCTAGCATAAGTTATCAAAGGTGAATTTGTGTCATAATGGTGTATTTTAATTCAGTTATTTAACTTACTGCAAGATGGTTTATGGCAAAAAGAACTGTGGTGTCTCATGACAAATGAAGACATGATCTTAAAGCATGTTGAAGTTTTGCACCACACGCCAAGGATTAATATATTTTTAGCTATTTGTCAAAGAGTGTACAACAGGATGTCCATCATTCCTTCTTGTCATCCACATCGCTATCTATGCTTGCTAATGTGTGGCAAGGTGTGACTGTCACCTTGATATCTTTGACATTAAAGAAGCAATTATAAGATGACTTTGTCAAGTTCTCTTATGCTGGGCTTGACTCAATATTTTCTTTCGTGATTCTCAGTCTTATGACTTCTTTATTCGTTGATACAACATTTCAGTTTTGACAAAGGAGTAGCATGGTCTTGTCTCGGCCAAGACCTGGATACAATGCAAAAAAGAGCTGAATGTGTTAAGCCATCACACACATGACAATGTGACAAGAACTGACAGTAGTGGGCCTTCATACAGACCATGGACAAGCAGTGGATGAGCAGTGGAAAAAAGAACACCTCCTGAAATACTGAAAAGGTATACAGTGATATCATCAAAGACGGGATGGCATCCCATGGAAACATTTGCCTATGATGATTATTGGCATTAGAAAGGCAGACTGAGGGGACATTATAACACTGATTTCCAACTCTGCATAGGAGCAGAGAACTACCTGAAGTGGAACCAAGCCGTCACCCCAGAGCTTGGCTCTGAAATTCATTGGAGCATCACCTTTTCCAGAGCTTGACTATCCTGACTCCTAGGAACTGGGGTGAACCTCAGGTGATGTTAAGTGCGTGTATGTGGTGTGAAAAGCTTTCGTTGGCATGGTCTATGCCTCACTTGGTTCACTTAATAAATTGAATTTAGCAATATAACATTGATGTTCCTTTCTTCACCATGGTAGAGCTGCACGTTGTTTCTTTTTTAAGGCAAATAACTTTTTTTTGTGGAACTTTCACAAGAAACTGCAATGCTCACATAACTCAAACAAAACTACCTGAAAGTGATAGTTATGTACTTTATAAGTGACAACCATTTAGAACTTGTCAGTCAAGAAGAAAATTATTGCTCTTTGTGCATAAAATTGCAATTAAATTGTGCTTCTTGTGTTTCAGTTAAAAGACAAGCATCTGTAGGCCACAATGTAAAGCATCAGCAAATAGACAGATTTCCAGGGATATATTCAGATTTCAGTTACATCACTGGAAATTCAGAGCAAGTCTACTGAACTTAAAAGCTTTAAAATGAACTTACAAAAACAATAAAACCAAAATTTGGTCCCTTCCTGTTTGTTTCTATCAGTATTTGTTCCATATTTACCTACTGTCTTCTGCTTTCCATTAAACAAAATGAAAAACATGTCCAGAAGAAATGTTTTCCTTTGCCATAGATCTTTTATTATCATCTGATACTCAAAATCAGATAGGGTAACTGAATGGCCTTCATGACATATTTTTACTAACTATACATCTCTTTTATATGCACTTCAAAAACACAACTGAAATCAAAACTGTTTAAAAAAATGTGGCTAAAATTATAGTTGAAGAATGCTAAAGATGTTTTTTTCACAGACTGAGCAATTAGAAAAAAACATTCCATAGCATTCAGACCTCAGAAACTAAGACCAAGTGATAGAGTATGAAAAAGGAGCAAGAGGTCTGTTCTTGTTATGCTTGATGTTTAAAAATTAAGGGTTGAACTTTCAAACTGGAATGAGAGAAAACATCCTTTGCTAAAAGAGAACTGATATATGCACCAACAAACAGCTGTCTAGAAAACAAGGTAAAATGTGTCTCTCTATTTTTCTAGCTCTCGTATGTTGAAAATGCAGGTATATTGAAGGTTGATAAAGATATTTGAGGTGTCATTCAAGACATATTATTAAGATATTATATTCATGACCCTAGATCATATTAACAAAGTAATTCCTCTTATCTGAAAAACTAAGCAGGAAAATTAAATAAGGTATAGTACTGGTCATGCATTGAAATACTGCTAAAGAGGCATTTGCTTTTCAGTGGGCAATATCATATATCCCTTCTGCAGCCTGCTACTTCTCAAATGCTGTATTATTTTCAGCTCTACCTTATCAAGTACAGGAGCTCAAACTAAAGCAGTTCACAGAATACCTTATGTGATAAGTCACTGCCCTGTTAAATATGCCAAAACTCTGGACACTTCATCCTCCAAGAAACTGTCTCTTATGGTTATGGTAATACTTTTCTTACAGGAACTAAAGATGCAAAAAAAAAAAGTATTTCATTGTCTTATATGAAAAAGCCTGCTTTTCTTAAAACTGTCTCCTCTTTGCTCCACTGCACTGAAGAAGTACCTTCGAAATAAGCTGCTTTTCCATTTCAGGCATTCCTAATTGTATTTTTGAGATATCAGCTTCAAGTATTGAAAATTCAATTTGTGTTTTATTGTACATAAATTTTTATGATTTTTTTTTCCTAGTAGTGCCCAGTGGGAGAACAAGAGGCAATGAAAACAAACTGAAATAGAGGAAATTCTATTTAAACATAACAAAAATCCCCTTTTTTTCCCTTCCCTCCCATTCACTGCACCCCCTTTTTACTCCTCCGTCAGGGTGATTGAATTCTGGAACAAGTTGCCCAGAGACATTGTGGAGTCTTCATCATTGGAAATAGTCAAAACTTGACTGGACATGTTATTGAGCAATTTGCTCTAGCTGATACTGCTTTGAGCAGAGGGGTTGGACAAGATGATCTCCAGAGATCCTTGCCAACTTCAACAATTCTCTGGTTCTGTGACACCATTATGACTATGGGCAAAGGACTAGAAAGTGTATAATACAACTTACAAAATATCAGTTTAAAACAGTGGGAAATTATTAGTAAAATGCTATGACAACAAGTGCTGGAACAACAAATCATGTATCAGATTGAACATGAAATACTGTGATTTATTTTGCTAATGACAAAACTGAAGGAGACCAATAAAATCCCAACAGTTTGTTGAATCAAGTTCGTAGACAAACAATGGACATTCAGCAAAGGAGGACGAAACAACAAGAGTTATCTTAACCTTCTAAACCTGTACTATCTGCAACTATTTCTTAATGTACACATAGCCTGTGATGAAAGGGAACATACCAGTCAACCCAGAGGATACAGTAGTCAATGTCTTGGCTTGATTTCAACAGAACTGTTACCTACAATGGAACTCAGACTTTGCCTATAAAACATTTTTTACCTATAAAACCTATGTTTTATAAAGCTTATGGAATATGAGTATGTTGTGAATTTTAGCCTATGCAAATCATATTATTGACAAAAAGCTGTTATAAAAATAGACAAGATGCACATGAGGTACATCTAGGCTCATAAAAGGACTCAGGGATTTTAGCTATTTGAAAATTGATAGAAAAAATGAAAACATGCATAGAAATAACATTTGGGAAGAAGAAAAAGTAGTATCTATGTAGTTATTTAATCTATTCATATAATCAATATGGTGCTATGGATACAAATAAAAAGGACTGGGCAGTAACAGAGTGGATAGTGAGAAGAATCTCTCATACAGAGAGTACTTTGTATAAGATGAAAAGGTACAATAGGGTAAGTCTGAAAAGCTCTTTGAAGGTGTACTTGAAGTACATTTCAATAGTTCTGAAAATTCTAAACTTTTGTAAAACAACTGATAACAATGTTCTTTGCAGTTTTCTGACCTACATAAAAAGTTTCAGTACAAATAACCTTAAGTAAACAAGTAATGGATGAAATATATCACAAGCATTTATTCTTGCTTCAGTTTACTACGGTTAAATTATTATACTTAGACGCTTAAATCTGGTGCATTATTTACTCCATAAGTGTGTTAAAATAGATTTTTTCCCTTACATTACCTACCATCAAGGTCAGTGGGGTTTCTAGCTACTACCCTGAACAGCAAGGAGAGCATCCAGTAGCAAAATAGCCCATTAATATTCTGAGAATTCCTGAGAGAGTTTAAAGCTTGATCATTATAAATTTGGAGTGGCATGTTCAGTTTAGACAGAGTAATTAAAATACCCAGATACCTGTTGGTATCATATTGAATTTACATCTTTTTACACAAAGGTTGCATTAGTTTGATAAAATGATGCATTAATCCTAAGAGGTGCTAATTAGGTGTGAATAAATGTCACAATGAACTTTTCAGGGAAGCTGAATACGACATTTTACTCTAAATAGAAATATTGTCAGTCAGTGTCAACATAAATATTGTCTTTTACTGATAAACACACAAACCCTCCAATTCTATTTTCAGACAGGCAAAGGATAATTACTTAAAACAATAAGGGCCAATCAGTTTCTTGTCATGCATTGACTACTTATATATTTGGCAAAAAATGTTAGTTCTTCAAGCTACAGTAATCATGCTATCAGGCTATAGATATTATTATAGCTGATAGCACATGTATCTGATCAGTCACCTTAAGGGCCTACTATTTACCTGGTAAACTTATTAGTTTTGCAAAAAATCTTCCCCAAAGATGAGGTAATTTTAGGCATATCCTTTTAGTGAAGCACTTTTTAAAGCATTCTTTCTTAAGTAGTAAGAGAAAACAATTTCTTTCAGGTACATCAGATATCTAGAAAGTCAAAGTCTACATTGTGCTTATATACTGAATTGTACCTAATTCCTAATGCAAATTTCCATCTCTTCAGCTAGATTTGTAAAAAACTACATGAGCTACTTGAGCTACATCAACAAAAAAAAATCCCATGAAATGCCATGAAAAACAGCTGTAATAACTGGCACCTTGCATTGCAAGTGATCTCCTCTCTGGGGCTATATAAGAATTTCAGTATCTGGCAATCTACTAGAAAATATCCATCAAATATAATATAGACATTCACACATAATATATATTTTACATTTGGGATGAGTTTTGTGCTCATGAAAATAAAGGGCTGACAACACTATTCAAAGCCAAGCATAATACAGACAGGCACTGCACAAGCTTCCTCACACAACTTTGCCTGTGAGCAACAGCCTTGAACAGCAGCCCTTTCACTATTCCAGTTCTTGGACTTTCTTGACTAAAGACTGCTAAGTGTGTTGAACCTAGCAGACTGTTAAGTGCACTGTTCCTTGACTAAAGACTGCTAAGTGTGTTGAAGTGAGCCAAACTGTGTGATGTGAATACCTACTGGGCACAGTGATGTACTTTCAGCATGTTAAGTATTATTTGTGGTGTAGTAATGGTTAAAGCTATGAGAGTCAGTACAATCCCAATTGGCAAGCCAGTTCTTTTACTGTCTTCTTAAATTATTTTACTTTTAAAAAATCCTTTAAAAATTCCTGCTTAAAGGGAGATAAGTTAAAAGTACTATTTAATACTACTTTAATACACTTTGTTCACAAATATCTGCTTGCACTCTACTGCTGAATCCAACTGATATTCCCATTTATGACCTCCCCTGAGAGGCACATACATTAACCGAAAGTTGATTTGTTGATATTTTATTGGAGAAGACTGGATGACGCAGAGTATCTCAACATACAGATTTCATTAGACCACAGACATTCTGGACAGATCTGTCATTTCAAAATCGGTTTGCTTGGCTGCTTCCACTTTGGCTGTTCTCTTTGAGGCTCCTTCTCCAGAGCCACCTAGAAACAGTGCAGGATCAAGAGCATTTTTAAAATGACAGGTCGAAGGAATCACAGTGCTCTGAATTAAATGCTTGCATTTTTAAGACTGCTTTTATTTTTAAGGCCATCAAGGGGCTTTCTCATATGGTTTTCTTCCATTGAACTCCCTCAATTCCAAAAGGATAGGCCATGAATAAGCAGGCCTGTTTAGGTAGCATTAATATGAGTTTTCAGGTTGCAGTTGCCATAAGACAGAAGTGAAACCCAGATTCAAGCTATTGTACTAATACTTGAAATTCAAGCAAAATTTTTTGAGTACCATTTATTTCACATATCTTAAGTAATATAAGCTCATTTTTCTTCCCTATAGACTTCAAATACTCCAGACACACTGTTATATCCAAAGCAGCATCCAGTTACCCAGTCTGATAACT
The DNA here is from genome assembly GCA_026283785.1 of Coracopsis vasa. Lineage (NCBI taxonomy): Eukaryota > Metazoa > Chordata > Aves > Psittaciformes > Psittacidae > Coracopsis > Coracopsis vasa. The sequence continues at coordinate 25,414 of JANHGB010056493.1, forward strand.
CACATGAATGAATTGAAAAAAAAAATGTCTACAAATTATATGGCAAAGAGTTATCTTACAAATTTTCTGGCACATCTTTGTCACGTTCAATCACCTTTTTTAAACCTATAATATGGAATTTCCACTGGAAATTTCCACAAGGAAATATTAGGAATGTGATCCAACACTAAATGGGAGAGATTCCCAACTGACTTCAATAGACCTCTGAACAAAACAAAACAACAACCAAGCAAAAGAAAACAAAACAAAAAAAACAAAAAAAAAAACACCTTAAAAATTGACTGAAAAGGTTAATGTGATTCTTCCATCCCCTGCTGTTGAATCAGTCATTGTGCATGAAGTAAAACACAGACCTGGAAGGAAAATGTACAACTAAATGTGTCTCCATTAGAGAATGTTATTTATTACAACCAAAACACCTTTGGGGAATGGAACTGACCTGACAAAACTTTCAGAAGAAACTAGAAAAGCTCCAAAATTAATGGCCTTGCACAATTCTTAATATTTGAAATGGGAAAGCAATTCTTTTTTATCATTAGCACTACTAATTTCACAAAGCAATTGAAAATATGCAATTTAAGGAAAGTAATTATTACCATTTTTAAAAGAATTTATATCACCCTCTCAAAGATGTTGTATCTTTACTGGTACTTCCACTAAGTTTACAAAAAAAATAAATTAATGTCTCTAGTTGTGTTCCTAACACTTTAATCAATGAGAGCTTAAGGTGCCCAGCATAAATCATATGCTTTGCTTCATTGCTAAGAATACAGACTTGAATAAATAATACTGGAAGTAATGACAGCTTTTAATACTGGTCGCTATTGGCCCTCACACATTGAGTGGATATTGGTCAACTAGGTATATCACAAGTTTCAAACCATTTTGCTAAAGGAAATAACGTTTTTGAAATTCAAACTTCATTCTATTTCATAAGATTTATTAGGTGATACGCACAGATATTTGTATTGTATGGTTAAGCAACTTCAGTGACGGATTTAATTTCCAGTTATCTCTGCTACAATAGTAAATAAATTTCTCAACTGACAGTATTCCTGTACGCTTATACTTTGTCCTAAAATGAGACATATTCCACCATAACTGTTCATTGGCCATTCAACTTTAATTGACCAATTTTCAGGCAGTTATCAGCTGGCTATTTTCTTTAGAGCAGATAACGTTCCTGACAGTCACATTCCTTTTCCTTCCCTGTCATCAAGTAGTAAAATTATGTATTTGTGAAACTTTATAAAACATTTCCTCCATCATCTGACACATGGAACTGATGCAAAAAAGAACAATCTCCTATGACTTTTATATGACAGCATATTTCCTCTTTGAATCATCAAGTAGTTTTCAGCAAAGTAAGAATGGGTATCTTCAAAAGAAAGCAAGTGTTCCTCTTTATTTTAATACCACAAAATAAAGTAAAATTTTGAAACCCAGGCATTTTTTACAAAACCACAACATCAGTTGGGAGTGCCTAAAATCCAAATACAAAAGGACCATTTACTAACATGACAACAAAGTGAAAAACAGAAATCAAGAATTAAATTTAATTTTATATTTTCAATTCATCCATGTTTTAACTTTTTTTTATGGTTGCCAAAACATTTTTAAGAAGATATCTTTCATGGAATCCGGCAGTCCTACAAAATGTCACTTAGCAGCTCAAATCTGTGTCAAAAACTAGTGAAAAATGTATGCTTCATAGTAAAAAAAAAAAAAAAGAAAAAAAGGAGTAAGAGAAATATAACAGAAATAGATTTCATTTTTAATCCACTGCCAAAATCCATCTGACAAACATTTGGCCTTTGGCCAGTCACAGTTGAGGCTGACATGAAGATTTGTCAAACTGGGTTAACATTACTATTGAATTAGTATACGAATTCTATTCTTTATTCTGGGAGGTTGGCAAGGAGACAGTAAAATTCCTAGTAGAGATGCTAACATTTTGGAGACTAGCAGTAATCTATTGGATAATGCCTTATGGAAATTAAGTAGATGAAAACCAAATACTATGTTAGTATATAGATAGCCATCTTTACCAAAGAAAACAGCAAGTATTTAGAGAAATACTGAAGCATGCATAGATAATAATAGGCACACACGCACACATACAACTAATAATTTTAAGTTAAATAGGAATTCTTCAGCCTTCATTAGATCCTGTTTGGTATGTTGTACCTTATATCTTCAGTAATGTGAAACAACAGAGCATAACAAATTCCGTATTTTCTTATATTATGCCTGATCCTGAAGAACGGCACCCCTTATGCAATATTCTGCAACAGCAGGAGGGAGATTAAACAAGTTCTTTGAATCTTTAAGTCCAGTCCCTAATCACTGCAGTTAACACACCATAAACTCTTTCTGGATATTTTGGATGTTAGTACTCTTTTTAGAAGGTTCTCTGAGAACCTCACTGCTCTGGTGGTTCCTGTAATTTTCAAACTAAGTTTATACTTGATAACATTTTAGTCATGCCTAGCAACACTCTTAGTGTTACAACTGTAGCTTAGAGTTTTTTCTCCTTTTCCTAGTTCCTCTCCCTCCCTTCTCCTGTACCCCTTTCCTTTGCATTTCCTAATCCAAGAAGCATAACATCTTACTAAACTATACAACTGCACCAGTAGTTGTTAAGTGATGTGTTATTAAGTAGAGGGCAGTGAGCAATCAAATATTCTGAAGTTCAAATCATGAGAGAGCAGAAAGTTTGGCAGAGCTATTCTGTTCAGAGATAGTTGTTTAGTTGAAATAAGTAAGTTTTAAATAGAATAAGTCACTTAAATTTATAATATTGTGTGGTTTAGTGTGCTGTTTGCTGAGATTTACTTGCTTAGCACAAGTAACTAGATGTCCTGAAGCCTTAGCCATAAGCTGTGGACTTTCGCTTAGATATGCTTTTGGCAGGAACAGAGTAAATTTTCTTAGTAATTCTCCCAGTAGCTGGCACAGTGCTGTGTTTTATATTTAGTATGAGAAGAATGTTGATAACACACTAATGTTTTGATAATGCTTATTCTAAGACTTCAGTTTCCCATGTTCTGCTGGAGAGCTAGTACACAAGAAGTGCAAACCAGAAGATAAGGAGGCTACAATCATCAGCAGAAGCTGCAACTCAACAAGATAGGAACAGTTAATGGCCTGCCTGTACGGAGATGGAGAAAGAATCCAATAAAAGATGTTAGAAGACCCTAGACCAAAAATCACCATTGGACTAAACATGCATGTGAAGACCACATGAGGGACGGGTGCATAAATCATAAGAATATAATTGCCCAGGGCTTTCTTTGCCTCTCTGGAGACACCCAGTTTGAGCTGTCCCTACTGCTGTACCACTCAATTATTAAATTATTTTTTTCCTGGAATTGAACATCTGAAACAGAAAACCTAGGGTCAAGTCTAAAGAAGGAGAAAGCATGCTCAAGAGTGAGTGTGTGTGAGAGTGAGGATTTGAAAGGGGCACCTATCAGTTCACTAGAGCCACCCGCTGCAAAGGGACTCCAGTCCTAGCTGTTAAAGTTTCAGGTGAAAGCTCAGGCAGTAGCTTCTCCCCTAACAGTTCCACAACTTGGGAAGTCCTGTTTTTCAACCCATCCTGGGGTACCAGGGACCCACTGATACCAATCCTGGGCACACTGGGACCCCACAGCACCCATCCTGGGCACTCAAGGACCCCACAACACCCGTCCTGGGGCAGCAGGGACCTCATAACACCCATTCTGGGGTACCAGAGACCCACTGACACCCATCCTGGGCACTCAAGGACCCCACAGCACCCATCCTGAGTACACTGAGACCCCACAGTACCCATCCTGGGTACACTGAGACCCCACTGACACCCATTCTGGGCACCAGGGACCCACTGACACCCATCCTGAGCACACTGCGACCCCACAACCCCACACCCCCCAGCTCCCCACGCCTATGGGGCGATGCCCGGCTCTCACTCACCGCTCATCAGGCGCTCGGCCCTGCTGCAGGGCAGGCTCCAGCGGCACCAGGGCCTGCCCGAGGAAGCGGTCCATGCCCACCAGGGCCCGGTGCATGACGGTGAGCACCAGGCCGGGGCAGGCCGCGGCCCCGGGCTCGGGGGGCAGCTCGAAGGCGCACTCCTCCCGCCATTCGGGGTTGCCGGTGCTCTTCTCGGCCACCGAGGTGCTGTACTTCTCGCGGCCCAGCTGGATGATGGTGTACGCGTCGCTGGTGCCCGCCTTGCCGCCGCTCTTGCACCGCAGCCCGCGGGCCCGCACCACCGTCACCTGGACATGGGTGGGCAGCCAGGCCGGGGACCCCTCCGCCGGCAGCGCGGCCGCACGCAGCAGCGCC
>JANHGB010056494.1:0-11373 GCA_026283785.1 Coracopsis vasa
GTAGTGGTTTGTGTTATACCTTAGTTACTGGACTGTTCTTATCTCAGCCCGTGGGAGTTGCATTCTTTCGATTCTCTTCCCCATCCCTCCGGGAGGGGGAGGAAGGAGGTGGAGTGAGCGAGTGGCTGCATGGTTCTGGGTTGCCAGCTGCGTTTAAACCACAACACTCATACATCCAGAGCATTTCTATCTAATAAATGTTGCACTGCCTTAGAACTTGACCTGATGAAATTGAGAGAAAAATCTGCTGTATCATCGTGTATGATGCAGGTCTGCAAACTATATGAAACAGAAATCAGTGCCATGATTTCTGTGATTGTTACCATTCAGCAGTTGTTAGTTTAGTAGCAAAGTAGCACTTTCAGCTAGCACCAATGCCTATCTAGATGTATTGTATTTTATAGATGAGAATGAGGCTGAGTTGCAAGCTGTACAGCTATTTAAGTTTAAGAACTGTAATATTCTTGCCTGAGTCTTAAACATATTCACAGTGTTGTACTAAGGGAAACTGTGGACTAAGTGAGGACGAGTTCCAATAGTGTAAAACTGAAACGTAATTAGTTTTTTCAACATGTCAGGCTGAAGGAATAGGAGAGTTTGGGAGCATTTGAGGTGGCATCAACACTACTGTTAAGAAATATACGTGTCCTGACTCTGTGTTTCCCACCTTGTGATTAAAAAATGGTGACAAATGAAGTGTTAAAATGCACTGAGAGAAAAGGCGATGAAAGTAAAAGAAGAGGTTTTGAAGTGTAGTGGCCTCAATTAAGGATGAAATGAAAATATTGTAAGTTTACTTTAGGAATTATATATATTTGTTAAGCCTCTGAGCATGTCCAGGATAAACAAAATGTTTTAAATTTAAATTTAATTAGGAGCTCATTAAATTGATATGTAACTTGTGAAGTGTTTCATTTAACATTACAATCCTTAACTAGCATGAGCACAAAGGACTGTTCTGGTCAGCACACTGAGTGCAGACCTGCATCCAGCATTCCTGAGCAGCCACGCTATGCCATAATCTGATGGCCATCTGAGACAAATTTTAAAGCATTTGGGGTGAAGTGGTGGGAATCAGGTCCACACTACCTCTTAGCATCTGCTTAATATATTTTCTTGTCAGTGTGGGCTCTAATAAATGTGTTATATCTATAGACAGAGGGTTGTGTATTCCTGTCTATTCATATTCCTACTAACATATTACTAGCAATTTATTGTGCTAGACTGATTAAAGCCTGATGGATTTCAAAACAGCTCTGCACCTTCCAGTATCCAAAATTTATGGGTAGAAGCAACATCCATTTCACTTTTCTACAAGACTCCTAATATCTGCTGCCAGAAAGGTGAAAGGGCTTGCAAAGATGAAGATCTTTAGTTGCCCTTATAATTTGTGAACAGTAACTTACAGATAGCCCACAGTGATATGTGGAACAGGGTGAGAAGACAGACTGCTCATCAGTCCACTGCCTAATCCCAACACTTTAGACATACTCCAGAGGTAGCCAAAATTTCCACTCCTGAAAGAATTATTTACCTCTTAGCTGCAATCCTAAACTTACACATGTGACAAATTCCCACTGAAATGAGAGCCCAAGGTACAAAAAAAAACAGACCAGGAGGAGTAGTCGTTACCCCAGAGATTTTACTGTCTATCTGGAATATGTATTTGAGGATAACAGATAGGACAAAAATGCAGGGAAAGGAAGTCTGCAGCATGAATATCTAGTTCCAAAGAGCTAAATTGAAATTTGTGCTGTTTAATAAAACAAATTTTCTTAAAGGAAAAATGTTGAATGTTTTCTCTAGCTTTTCTTCCAGAAACCAGACTTCATACTTCGCCTATATCCATGGTTAACATTTTTTGTCACCTCTCCACCATTTCCAGAAACCAGAAACTTTTTCTCCAGTTGCTTCTCCACTATCTATAGAAGCATAGAATCATAGAATAGTTAGGGTTGGAAAGGACCTTAAGATCATCTAGTTCCAGCCCCCCTACCATGGGCAGGGACACCTCACACTAGACCATACCATCCAAGGCTCTGTCCAACCTGGCCTTGAACACTGCCAGGGACGAAGCATTTACCACTTCTTTGGGCAACCTGTACCAGTGCCTCACCACCCTCACAGTAAAGAACTTCTTCCTTATATTCAATCTGAAATTGCCCTGTTTAGGTTTGAACCCCTTATTCGATAGCTTTGATCGACCTTAGTACCTTAATCTTTCCAGTCCACTGAAAAAAATGTTTAAATACCTGACAGAGACTGTTATTCTTATGGCTAAAAAAATTTCTGTCATCCAGATGACATCTTTTAGTCAACGGGAGTTGATCCGGTGGCACTGTTGAAGTTTTCATAAATGAGTTTGCTTTCTTTTTTTTTTTTCAGTTATTAAAATAAAAAAGTTTTCAAGTTGCAACTTTAACACTTATCAAGGCTGTCACATTGGATGTTAGGGTTACTCCTTTGTGTATTTCCCAGGTGGAATTCAGACTGGCAAGCATGAGAAGTCACTTTTTTGAAATCGTGAGACCTTTGTCTCACCTCCATAGCACAGCGAAGGTTCATCAAACTAGCAAAATCAACTTTAGAAAGGGTAGAAAGAAAAAAAAACCACTCAGTAACTCAACAGCTGACAGCAAAGTGAAAAATTTCTTCAGGTCAAATTGAATCTCTTCTTTTTGATGGGTAAAGGCACGAAAAACTTGTCACTCATACTCTCATACTATCTGGGATAATATTATGATATTATTTCTTTACAGACAGCAGCTGGAAAAACATGACAGTCCATTTCAAATATTCTTTTTTATCCAAATATTACAAAAGTAATGAGCAGCTCACCCAAATGCAATTTCTCTAATTACAATATTTCTAATACTGAGCTGTAACATTACTAGAATAATTTATTTCAAGATAAAATTGTTTCCTCAAAAATTAGTGGCATTCAGTTTAATGATCATTCCATCAAAGGAGAGTTAGACATGAATTAGATACAGGCTTTTAACAGTGTGTGCTCTAATGAGATTTCATAGCTGTGGATTCTACTCTAGATACTACCTAGTGATACTGGGTACAGATTCGTTTAGCTTGACTTCCAAGTAAATCTCTGTTCCTGTAGTCCAGTTATCTCTGAAGAACACAAGAGAATGTTAATCTCAATTATCTACTTGGGCATTAATATCTGCCTTTGGGACTTACGTACTATGAGCAACATCAAGTGAAGGCCTTCAGAAGCATGTTCACTGGCATTTCTAGTATGATGGACCAAAGTCTGAGGGGTTTTGTATGTTATTAATTCATATTGAAATATATTGACAGGGGTTTCCTTTTTTTCCTTTTCTGTTCTCCTACCTCAAGTGCTCATTAACAAGTGATTTGTACAATATAACTCAGACCTTCTGCATCAAGAGTATGTCAAATCTTTTGGACTCTTGCAATCTTCTTTTAGGTTATGTTAGGACATAGAGCCTGTAGTATTTCCTTCCTTTCATTTTTATGTGACTGGCTTCAGAATCCAAAAAGAAAATAAAATCTTTCTGTCAAAATAGACCATGCTGCTAATTTTCTGGTTATGGCTCAACTATATAAAACTTAGATAAAAGTTGAAATATACGCTAACTATTGAGGCAGGTTCTGTCTAGAATTAAGCTGTACTTTCCAGGAACCTCTTCACACCTCTAATTCTTACACCTCCCTGAAAATTGTTCACATATCTGATTCTGAGTGGATCAGAAATCCTGTAGTAGGTGATTATAAGATTTTCTTTGTTCCTTTGTTGAAGAATTTTCTCTGGAGTCATCAGATTATGGGTAGTGACCTGTTTAAGTATTTTTACCACAATGAAATCCATACTTCTGTTTGCACAGGCACACCCAGAATTTCAATGCTTTTTTATTTTCAGTTTATTAGACACTGTTTCTATTGTGGCAAAGAGATGCTAGGAAAGGTTTTGTTCCTAGTTCACCACAGTGTTAGACTCTCACTTTGCAGTCTCAGGTACAGCAGAGGGATAACACACACAGAAGATGGTAAGGGAAACAGTATTATCTCTGAACTGACATGAAACACTACTTCACAATAAGGTGAAAGGAAAACTTTCTAGGAAACAAACTATCTTCAAGCCAGGCCCATCATAGTAGGCTGAAAGTGTGATTTGGGCTTTTGCTGGAGAAAAAGTAATTCTGCCTTGTCAGGAAGCTTGGGAGGAGAGAATGAAGCAATGTTTGGACTTCCAAGCAGTTCTCTGCTGGCTTGCCCACCAGTGCTCTTCTACTAAAAGGCATGCAAATAAAGGATCACTTTTGAAGCAACTAAATCTTAGACTTTTAGATGAGATATTTGAATTTATATATCAGGACTGAAACAGTATACAAAGCATAAGCAAACATAGAGATTTATAGTGTGAAAATATGCCATCTGCTGCATTAATAAGTCTTTAGAAAAACTAATACCTATTTGTTTCTAACAAAAGTAAAAATCAAGTGTCAGTGATTCTGCAATGGGAAGATATTCTGTTACTGATGGATACACAGTGTGTATGATACTTCTGCTTTTGGGAGATATAAATTTGTATTTTCTGTGCATTGGTAACAGATCACAGCTTGAAGTGCCATTTTAACCTATGAAAGAAAAGCAGTCTTCCTAATAACACCACATATACATGAATTGTGACATTCTTTCTATTCACAGAATTCCCTCTGTTTTATCTTGTGTGAAAAATGGTTGTATTGAGTGTAAAAAACCTCATTTTCTCTACCTACTGAAGAGGAAGAAGTACATGAAGTTCACTCTCTCACATCTCTGAATTTGATCAGTTGACCAAGATGAAATTGTTACCAACAGTTTCATTACTTCATTTTGTTTGGGTTTTATTTCGCTTTTGTGATCCACGACTGATCTCATATCATTGCCTTACTTTAGAAAGAGTGCATATCTGCAAATATTAAAAGGAAGGAAGAACTTGCTCCTGTTCAGTGAGGACAGTTCTTCATATTACCCTTTTCTTCAGCTTTCTTTGTGACAAACTTTTGTCTCCTCACTCACAGGCAAATTTTTCTGAAGTTCTAAGCACCAAATTCTTGTGTAAGATACACCTGACACTTCAACATTAAATTCACATAAACAAAAGTGCACAGAAAACTTCTGTACTGGAACAGATAAGGAACCCATTTTGAGGATTTAGCTCAAGTTGCTTTCCCCATGTAGTACCGTTGTAGGTGTGCCAACAGAGACGTACAAAACAGCCTATATAGTGCAGCCAGGATACAAGGTAGATGAAAGGACAGTGTAAGAAAAGAGTAAGTGGATTTTAGGGAAGAATTTAAAGAGTTGGAAATATCATAGCTGGCAGACTTTTCCTCTTTTTTTTCCGTGATCACATCTCTTCTCTGTGATAAAGCAATTCTCTAGCAATAATACAACTCCATGCAAAATCAAGACTTGAATAAAATAGAAAGCATAAAGTCCAAACCAAATAAACTGAACGATGAGCTGGTAATTAGTGAATATAGCTGATAAATAGTGAAAAGTCCATGTTTGGACTGGACCATTTCTAGCAGGAAATTGTTTATTTTACCTCTGATTTATTGTGCAATGTTTAAACTTCAATATGAAAGATAAGTGCTTGCAATGAAGAACTCATCTTGATTTAGTTGAATCCTACTAAAGTTTTTCTATGTATTTTTCATAATTTCACACAATTTACCATTATTTTACATCTTATTATCATCAGATTTTTGGATTATTATCATAATCCAAGATAGCTATTAGGTTAATAGCTAACCTAATATTAGCTATAATATAATGCATGACAACTAACAGCATTTGCTGCATATACCAATTAGTCATATTTAAAAGAAAATATGATTAGACTGGTATTTTTTGCTGTCTCAGTCAAAGAAGTGTGTTTTATAGATCTGCTACTTTGACTTAAATATTCAACCATGAGTTGCACTCTTTCTACACTACAATTATATTTAGTGTATCAACATAAAATAACCAGACAACATCTTGCAATGATTTAAAGAGCTTTTTGCACTAGCTATTCTATAAAATTTTAATGGGTATACACAAAGTGATAGACTTTAATGTATTCTGTAGAAAGGAAGCAAATCGACAGATAATTTTTACAGGACTTCTAGCAGTAAATACAAAGTTTATTAAAAACCATATTTTACTGATGCTTATGAAACTAAACAGCTCCAACATCTTGCCAATACTTTATCAGCTAACAGTTCTTAAAGGTTAATTTTCAAAAGGAACAGAGAGAAAGTCTCAACTTTTTAAATTCTATGTATGGTCTTTCATTTATTAGCAACTACAAGAGAAGCAAAAGCATAGCTGAAAGAGTTGTATACACTCTTTCATGTACACTGTTGCTAGTCAGCCTCACTGACCCCTAAGAAATGCTTGTCAAAACCTTCATGCATTTATGAGTCGCATGGGCAGACAAGGGAAGAAAGTTGCAAAGTGGAGTTGGCAGCATTCACCCTTGCATGATGAAGATGGCATGAGTACATACTGCATCCCTGACTGACTTTTACTAGGAACATCACAGTCTCCCCTGTGAACTTCACAGAACCCTTGCACCAGGTTAGTCCTGCCACTGAGTCTGCATGGAAGTTGCTTTGCCAGCCTAGGTATATTTAGATCCATGCTTCCCAGCAAACCAAGGAATCTAACTAATGCAAAGAATAGTGTCACAGTGACATGCAAAATTTCTTATTGTTTAGATTCATGGCCATGGGATAATAATAACAACAACAAAAAAAACCCAACAAAACAACCCAAAACAAAACTAAAAAGCAATAAACAAAAAACAAACCCCAAAAACTAAACAGCATTGCAGAAACAAAATAGAGAAGGCTGAGAAGTACATTCAGTTGAACCTACTTAAAAGTGTTTCTAAGATCTATGGAATTTTTAAGTTGTTATAATTATATCACCCATTAACACTCTTTTGGACAGCACAAATCCAAACAGATATTTAAGTTCTAAGACTGAAGTGCTCCATGACAACAGCTTTGTAACTCAGAAAACAGAGAACCGTGCCTAAACAGATGCAGTCTCTTAATTCTTCTTTTCTTTAGATGCTTCAGCTCCTAAATTGCAGTTTTGATATCTGCAGTGTTTGTAGGGTGATGTACTCAGTGCCTTATGAGACAAGTTGCTTGCATTGTGAGTCACAGGGTGGGAAATTCTCCAGATGCTGCACAGCCTCTTTCTCAACACCCTAAGTGTCTTCCCATTTCCCTCCGTGAACAGAATAGCTCCCATCTTGTCTGGCATGCATTTTAACTCCCACTGTGATTGAAATGGATTTTAGGTGGAAACATGATCTACACAACTGGGTTTTACTAGCCAGTAAAAGTTTTTATCTTTTCACCTAGTATTTCCCTAATGAATGAGAGGTAGTGAAGAATATGTCATTTACATTGACCAGTGGCAATAGGGGGGTATTTAGGAAAAGTTTCAGATTTGCACTCACATACATATCCAGCAGTTTCCCTAAGCAATTAATTTACATAAAAATCCAATGTGGATCTAAAAACCTGTAGTAGCAGGAATATTTCTGCTGTGACATGTTTAGATTCTATGATGCTTACATAAAAGAAGTTTGCTAAAGAAATCATATTGCTCTGCTTGTTGAAAATTCTTCTCCTCTAGAATGTTGTGTAACACATACTAACTAGGACAAATGACTTAATCTTCTCACCACTGCACGTTGTAAAATAACTTCTGGCTGAATGAACACAAAATAGGCTGTTCAAATGCAGCCAGCATGCTTCCTTTAAAATTAAAAGGGAAAATTTACAAGCTGATAGAAAGTACACTGTTTGGTGGGTTTCTCATAATTGTCATGTCCAGCAATACAGAATCAGACCAACAAAGAAGAGTATGCAATATCCTACAGTGAAAGAAATAGGTATATCATATAAAAAAAGAGGAAAGCTGAATCTGATAAAAAATTTTTCCTTAAATCCTTTAAATTTTTTAATCACTAGGTAATTACACATCTTTAAAATCATCTTGTTTGGTCAGATGCATAGAAAAATTGGAATGCAACTTGATTTTTATTTAAAAACATTAATTTTTTAATTCATATCATACATTATGTTGGAAGGGGGGATCAGAAAGTATTCATTATAATCACTTTTAAAAGAAGATAAAATGAAATTTTGATCCTAAGAGTGTACTGCAATAGACAGAACACATTGTGATGATCTGGGTAGTGCACTGTTGGCTAAAACAAACATGAAAACTTAAGGTAGAGGTATACTTTAGACAGAAAAATCAAGAAAAATGAAGGAATTAAATTATTCAGGGCAAAGAACTCAGATGCCAGTTCTCTGATCTTCATGCTGTGCTCTGATTAGGATCCAAAAAATTGCTTTATTTCATCTTCGCTACTTCATACTGTTATGCTTAGCAGGAAGCCACTGCAATCACTAGAGCAAGGTAGGTCATCTTTAGCTGTGTGCCAAATTGCATTCAAATAAGCTTGAAGAGTATTCTGGTGACCAGCAATCACTAAATCATCATTTCATTTTGATCATAACCTCTGGATTTTGGGACTGGCTGTGTGCTGTCCTTCACTAGTACTTGTCTGAAATGGAATAATTCGGATTTTTGCATTTAAACCTCTTTCTTGAACTCTTTCTTGAAGACATCTTTTTGTCTTTTAAGAATATCAAAATCATATCGGATCTTTCACTTCCATCAATTCCAGCTTTAAGAAGATAATCACTTATGTAAAAAACATGTCATTAGCATACACATTGAAAAGGACAAGAGTCTGATTCTATGTGAGAAATCTCCCCCTTTATTATGTGCATGCTATACTGACAGAAATGGAAACATCATGTTAGTTCAAACAGACATGAAGAAAAAAAAATGCAAGCTCTTGAAATGATACAAAACCTGCTCTCCTGACCCAAAGCTTTCACAATCAATAAAAAAATATTTGCTCATTTTGAGAAGCTATAGAATAGACCCTTTCCTTTTCTTTTTTTTTTTCTTTTTTTTTTACATCTTTTATACCCTAGTAGAAAGAACTGAGCTAAAGTGCTTATTGTCTGAATTGTGATGGAATATCTAAAAGGAGGGGACATTTTTCATACTTCCAAAATAGCTTCTTATTGTACTTCAAGTGAGTTTCTTCTCTGGCTATTGACCTGCTTTAAAATAATACTATTGGAAAGGTACAGACTGTAGGAATTGTAAAATTTAGTTACCCTGGTTGTGGCCAAATATTTCTAGTGCAGATGCAGCTTCAACCTTAAATTCTACAATATTCTTGTCCTGGTGGGATGTTCAAGTGTTTTTCTCACAATTTGTTAGCATTGTTTGTTTCTTCTGTAAGTGTCTTCGTTTGACTAGCTTGGAATATCATGGAAGTGATGCTATAAAATATGATGTCAGTTCATTGGGCATCACTAGTTAACCCGCCTCAGATCTGCTCACATTTAGATCACTGAATTTTAATTTTGTATGACTATTGAGATACATACATGCAACATGTGTGTGTATATATATATATATATATCTCATAAACGGACCCAAAGAACCATTGCATATTTTCCTTTTTATAAACTTCTGGATAGCTACCAAGTAAGTAGTCAGTTCCTATTGCTTGAATTATCAAGTCTTCCCACTGCACTTCTTTCTTTATAAAGAGCAAAAGAGAGTTTTCCTTTGCTTGTAAAGCCAGTTGTATTCATTAGACACACCATGAAAAAATCTACTTGTCATAAAAAAGTGGACAGAGCAAGCAATCTGCACACCTCTGGAAATCTTTTGATGCAGACCACACATTTAGAATGGCTACACTCTGATCAATGTTTATAGACAGTCTTTTTGATAGGTTTCTTTTTTGCATCTTTTTTCATTCTAAGTGCACATTCCAAGAACAACATTAAATTCTTCGACATTAGCAGTGAATTTCTCATTGTCCTGGGTTCAGAAGAGGTGGGGAGTGAGTGAGTGAGTGACTGCGTGGTTCTGAGTTACTGGTGGGGCTTAAACCATGACACTCATGGATGCAAAATAAGGCTTTTTTTTTGCTTTATTCTCACTGCCTGGAACACGAAAACGCTTCACAGATGGGCAGCCCAGCACTTCTTGCAGGGCAAAGCCTTTTACTTCCACCAAGCTCCTGATATATTGGTAATGTCAGGCTGTTATGTCATAGGACCTTTTCTCATGTGAAATGGCTTCCAGCAAGCATTTCTGTTGCTTCTGGTCAGACCCTGTGGAGTACTCTGCTGTGAATTGCTTCATGCATCCTGCACATTTGTTTCCTGAATTATAGGCCATGCAATGGCCAGCTTCAGATTTCATTTTGGTAACATTTTTTGTTGACCAGGGTGGAACTGCCATGACCATGAGCATTGCTATATAGTCCTCAAAAATCTGTTGAAGACTTATGGTTCAGTATTATTTTTACTGACACAGGTTTTAATTCAAGCCATTTACAGTATAGCAGTTATGCCCATCTGATCTTCCATAACAATTTCAATATGCAAAGCATTGTAATGCAGATTCATTTTTCAACATATTGCCTTGGGTGCCTCATTTGGAAATCAACATCTGATATATTAATGGGCAAAGAGATGCATTTGAAGAGTACTTATTAAAGCACATTTGCTTTCCTTCTGAGAAGGGCATTGGTCTCATTCAAGTTGCTTTGTATTTGTTTACAGAAGAGTGTTCTGTTTCTGGGCACTTCAGGAATATGAAATGCACAGCTCACCACACTGAGGTCAGTGAAATTCAATTCTGGAAGGAAGAAAAAAGAAGGTTTTGATGTGAGAGGAAGAGGGAATAAGTAGAAAATTGTTCTCCCCAGTTTACGTTAGATCTGCAAGGCTTTAGTGACACTGTTCCATTACTCATCAGACTCTAGCTCCCTCTTTCTATAACAGTATTTAATGAGAGTTGCAGTATGACACATCATAGTTACTTGAGCACAATATGAGAGGAACACAAAAGAAAACTGCATAAATGCTGGTTTTTGCAATACTTTTAATAGAATCATAGAAGCATAGAATGGTTTAGGTTGGAAAAGACCTCTAATATCATTGAGTTCAACCGTTAACCCAGCACTGCCAAGTCCACCATTAAACCATATCCATAACTGCCACATCTACACATCTTTTGAATACCTCTGGGAGTGGTGACCCAATCACTTCCCTGGGCAGCCTGTTCCAGTGCTTGACAACCCTTTCGGTGAAGAAGTTTTCATAATATCCAGGCTAAACCTCCCCTAATGCAACTTGAGGCAATTTGTTCTTGTCCTATCACTTGCTACTTGGGAGAAGAGACCAACACCTACCTCCCTACGACCTCCATTCATGTAGTGGTAGAGAGTGATAAGGT
>JANHGB010056518.1:0-25117 GCA_026283785.1 Coracopsis vasa
CAGTGATCTAGCCCTTCTGGGTAACTGCCCCCAGTTTATATACTGGGCATGACGTGCTGTGGTATGGAATACCTCTTGGCTAGTTTGGGTCAGGTGCCCTGTCTCTGCTTCCTCCCAGCTTCCCCTCCTCCCTGGCAGAGCATGAGACTGAGAAAGTACTTGGTCAGAATAAACATTACTGAGCAACAGCTAAAAACATCGGTGTTATCAGCATTGTTTCCAGGCTGAAAGTCACAAACACAGCACTGCACCAGCTACTAAGAAGGAGAAAAATGGCTGCTACTGCTGAAACCAGGACAAGGGGTTTTCCTTGTTTTGTTTTCCTTCACAATTTATTTTGTACTCTTAGCAATGTCAGGGTAACTCCAAATTTAGGAGTCTTGTTCCTCGCCTTATTTAAAACAAAATAATAATAAATATTATTTAAATAAATGTAATAAAAATAAATAAATAAAATTATAAAATAATATTAATATATAATATTTAATAAATAAATAAATACAAAATAAATGCATAAATAAGTTTCATCATGAAACTGGTTAATTACTTAGGACATTCATGGCTAGGCCAAGATAGCCCTGGCTCCTGCTGAGTTTGAAACTTTCCAGCCAAAGTGTACTCAATCTTCCCTGTCCTAGAAAGTGCTTAGCAGTATTAGAAACTAATTAAGGCTTAATTAAGGCTGAATTCATCATTATGTCTGAGCATGCTCCTTAGCTGGAGGACACAAGCAGTTCTACTGAGTTCATGTTCTTACTCCTAGGCTTAAATTTGAGTACCTTGCTGAATTGGAACAAATTATGAAGATGCTAAACAGGAAAAAAAGTTCATTTGCTCTAAGTGAAGCAATATACAGCGCACATTTTGATTTCAGAAAAAAATATGCAGTCCTTTCCCACTCCACTGAAAACCACCCAACATATTATACTTGCCAAATACAAGGACTTATTACTTTCAAATTTAAAATCTATCTTTGATTTATCTTAGTTCAAAGCCTTGGAGCTGTAATAAATTGTTGAATGCTCTTATGCAGCTTCTGATATGTCCTTGGCAAGGACACATATAACAGGGAAATTAAAATCTTGGGCATTTTGTAGGAGAACTCTTATCCTGGGATTCTGCAAATAAGAGCCTTGTCTAGGAATATGAATTAGCCTATACTCATGTATAAACGCATTCATGTGCCAGATCTGACAAAATGTTGAACATATGAAGCTGCGGAAACTGAAATTATGGGTGTACACTAGGGATCACAATCCACTTTTTTCTGTACAAGTAGTAATACATAACTATGCAGCCAATGCCCAAGGTTCAATATTATTATCAAAGAGAAGGACAACCTCTCCACCTCAAAAAAATCACACAAAATAATCAGATTATTTCAGTAGTTTTCCCCACACTCCATCTGCTGCATAACACTGTTTTTCACCTGTATTTCCTTCCTTTTTTTCCATTCAGGAGTACTCTGTATTGTAGCAAGAGCAGCCATCCTCTGGCTCCCAGCAGTAAAGAATGCAAAGCAGAAGGAAGCCAGCAAGTTATCAAGGCCAGCAAGCATTGACCTGGATGGAAGTAGGCATGGTGTCTCATTTACTGCACATGAAGAAGGCTACGCCAAGTAAGTACTAATTACAGATGTGCAAGATGGAAAAATCCATGTCCTTTGTGCCTTTTAGAAGTCTTATGCTTTGCCTTGATCTGACCATTCTCCTCCCAGACCCACAGCCTTAATGATTCACACAAGACTCCCCAAATTAATATTTCAAATTAACCTGTAATTCTTACATAAAATTTTTAAAATTGCCCTGTATGTGCAACTACTGCTCTCAGCTCACCTCATTTGAGTGTGGATATGGTTCTCTTGTGGCAGGCAAGAGATGGATTGAAAGAGCATGTAATTCACAGTTCTTCAATAAAATTTTAAGCTACAGGTTTAGTGGCAACTCTGGGATCTCTGGCTAAATTAGGTTTGGAACCTTTATGGGTTCCAAACATCTTCATATATATTAGCAGAGGTGAAAGACGATGGATAAAGATTTTAGCATCCTGAATTAGAATTGCCACATTATTTTTGAGTTTACAGTTTAAGCCTGTGTCCTTATTCAAACTTTAATAAAGTTTATTCCATGGATGTTGAAGGGCACTATAGTAGGGTGGTCTGTTCTCTGTACATATAATGACATCTGGGATAAGACAAACTTGCTCAAGACCATTTCTAAGAAAGTGAATTCTCTGAAGGATCACCATTTGAGGCTGGAATACTGGAAGAAAAAGAATACAGGTTTCTTAATGGTGTAATTACCTGGCCATTAAAAGGCATGTTTTTAAAACAGAAGGTCCTTTAAAATCAGGAGAAAACAACTTGTGATGACTTTCTCTTTAAAGTACTTCATGCATAAGCCACAGCAAAACTGGGGTCATAGATCATAGAATCATAGAATAGTTAAGTTTGGAAAGGACCTTAAGATCATCTAGTTCCAACCCCCCTGCCATGGGCAGGGAAGCCTCACACTAAATGATGTCGCCCAAGGCTCTGCCCAGCCTGGCCTAATACACTGCCAGGGATGGAGCATTTATCACTTCTTTGGGCAACCATGCCTCACCACCCTCATGATGAATTATGTGGAATCTAGATTCTACCAAATCTACTTTTTCTTTTTTTTTTTTTTAATTTGTATTATGTTTTATAACTTTTGGTCTTAGAAACTTCTTTTCCTCTCAGTCTTCATGACTTACTCATCGTAACTGCTCGCTAAAGAATGATCTTATGTCGCCCTTCAGGCACTGAGCTGCTGGAAACTTGGATTTCCTGAATTGTTCTCAAAAGAACAATATATTGAAAAGGCCAAATAGAGAGGATGGGTTAATGACTGTTAACAGTATATTTCTTAGGATATCAATGGGAGAGAAATTATCATTGTGAATCTTAAGGTTGGCAACCCAAATAACCTTGTCCTTACAAAGTATTAACTCAGTCTGAAAATCATCCTCTGGGGCAGTAATGACTTGCATTAGGAGCCTTAGATACTTCCATCAACAGCCTGATAGTCTTAAGAAGTCCAGCAAACTCAATTGTTGGCATTATAAGGAAGTGCATTGACCATGAGGCTACAAATTCCTAAAAGTAAGCAAAAAAATCCAGGAGGCAGATGCTTTTGAATAAATAATAAAGACTGTGAACCATGGTGGTCTGGCTACAGTCCAAGTATTTACTAAGTCTACAGAAAGTGGATGCCATGGAACACACAGTCCCTTCTGGAAAATGGACGTTTTTGCTCTTGGGTGCATCAGAAGGCATTCAACCCTGTGGCTTTTCTTATGGCAATAGATAAAATGAGTCCTTACTATTCTTTTTTCCTGGCTGTGGTGTAAGAATGTCTTTGCTGCCTGTAACTTGATATACAGCTTTCCTCAGTCTTGGACTCCATTCACAAATACATTCCCTGGGCCAATAAAGTAAACATAAGCTAAACAAAGACAGCAGTGCACACACTCATATTATGAATGAATTCTGCAAGGTATGGAGTTCTTTTCTTAAGCTGCCACAAGTGAGTCGGTGGAAACACACGATCTTCCTAGGTGAGATTCTGTCCTGATACCAGGCTCTTTATCATTCTGAAGGGAAAGTTCACTGTGGCTAGCAATTGGTTAATAAGAAACAAACTCTCTATATAAAAAGTAAAAAATACAACTTGGTGGGTATGTTCTTTTTTACACAACAGTTTGTGAACACATCATTAAATACTTATTCGACTGTGGGCTTGATTTATGGCAGACCAACTCAGGGATATATAATCAAGTTCCAGTCTTGCCTATTTAATTGATCAATGGGAAAGTAACTTGCTGTAATTTAATAAAACTGGAAGCATCACACATTTTCAGAGTGGTGTTATTTATCTTGGGAAATTGATCATAAAATATGCACGACAACCCTCAGTACTTGCTGGAGCCAAAGGTCCTAGCTGCCTTTTATGCTTGGTTTTTTTTCCCTATAGCACACTTAAGAACCTTATCATTCTCTCTTTATCAACATAGAGACTTAACGCTTTCAGGCCTGAAGTCTTATACATTGTGAGCGCTCAGACTGCTTTATTTCCCCCAACATTCCCATCATTTTATCCCTGCCCCCACAAAAAAAAAAAAAAAAAAAAAAAAGGGCTACTAATATAATCTCCCTGCTCCATCTCCCTGCTCCATCTCTGTAAATTACTCCTTCTTGCAATCCTCATATCCACTGATCTCCATATCATCATCCACAGTAATTTTTAGATGTAAAGTGGCAAGGAGAAAAATTATTACTGTTGTACATTTCTTAAGATATTTGTAAATGTTAACTTGAATCCTTTGTGCAAGCATTTTATTTTTCGTATGTGTAAGTAAAGCTACGACTAATGAAGTCATTCAGTCAAAAGAAGCCTCAAAGCCTCAAAGCAGAAAGCGTATACCCTTTGGTGACACAAAACTCATTGTGTTTTTTAAGCGAACATAACTTTGGGGCTTTATTGCAAAATGTTGCTGTATGTTGTTCAGTTATAGAGAAGGAATATAAATATTTTATCTAGAGAGAATTAGCTGAAGAACATACTCTACTTATTCTTGCTTTTAAAGAAAGGTACAGAGAAATATGTTTGCCATTGTCATTGATTTTGAAAGGGATTTTTGGTACTGAGGTGTTATTTTTACTTCGCAAATTTCCTTCTTAGAACAAATTTTATCTTCAGAAAAGCATGGTGGTAGAGGACACCCCTTGTGCTGGCAGGTTTCTCGAATCAGAGCGGCTCAGTGTACCTTATACATCTTGGCAGTGAGGATACCCTGCAATATATGCTAATGCTCAATAGAACATTAGCAGCATCTGTGGTGGGAGGTGGTAAGAGTGGGAAGGCATGACTAGGGAGATGCAACAATCCAATTTCCAGATGAACTTAAAAAGCCTTTTTAGGGAAAGATCCAATCAAAGGTGACAATAAAATCTTCACCATGACAGTAGCAAGGATTAGCATTGCCTAGCAGCCATTTATTTTGGTATTAAAGAGATACAGGAATTATAGCTGTGTGGCAAACCATGCACAGAGTGCAATTAGTGCTAAGGGATAAAAATAATATAAATCCAAAAAAGGTGGTTGGAATCCAGTCTTTCTTTAGAAACTGTTCCTCCTCAAAGTAGCTAAATTGAATCAGCTATTAATAATGCAGTGACGTTCCGAGAGGTTCAGCCCATAGATGTGATTTACTCTTTATGCGCCCAGAAAGCAGTGTTTTAAGAGGATAAGCAAAAGTTTCAGACTACAGGGGTTTTTGTTGATGATGTACTTATTGATCCTTCACCGGAAAGGGGACAGCAGGTATATGCTGGGATCTTACTTTAATATGAGACTCAAGGTAAGCCTGGATACATATCAGATCCTGAGAAGTAGAAACCACTCCAGTTTCAGATTGATCCATGTGTCTGAGTCTATTCATTAAGTGTATTTTCAGGTCTTAAGGAATTCATATTGCCCCCCTCCCAAGAGGGAAAAAAAAAAAAAGAAAAATAAAGTATGTGTTCCTGCTTGTATCATGATGGCAGACATGGTCAGGTGCAACAGAACTCTGTTGAATAAAAATCTTCTTGGCTGACAGTATGGCTGGAAGTACAGCTGAGCCTGTGAAACAGCTGCTGGCTGATACAAAGGCCAGACCTGCTCCTCTTCCTGCCTCCCAGTTAAGCTACTTCCTTTTTGGGTTCCAGCACAGGCTCATTACACTGGGGTCCTGTTCAGCAGCAAATTTGTTCAGGGAGCTGAGCCAACAGTAGTTCGGGTACAGTTGTGTTTGTTAGTTTACTGTTTGGGACTGGTTCACTGGAAGTGAATAAGCATAAGGAAAATGCTGGGACCACTTGGCTGCAGCTACGGGTTAGTTTTCCTTAGCTGCAGTATGAAAATGCATCTTAATTGCATATAAACATATAGGCATATGCATAGATACAAATCCACTAACAGCCTTTAAGGAAGCATCTGTATCAGTAGAATTGGACATTAGATGGGCATAGCTTTGCTGCCTTTATATTTACTGAGATCTGCTGTCATTTCCCTTTTTCTGTTTTCTTCCTCTTCTCCTCTGTGACTGGCACATTTCCCAGCAGCGTGACCCAAACATTAGATCTATGTCCTAAGCCAACTGATCTCCGAACATTCTGGGTTAAAAAAGAGAATCCTGTGCCAGCCACAGCAAAGGCAACTTCCAGAAAGGCAGGCATTTGAAGGCTGTGACTTTAGCTATGGTCCTGTGCGGTGGGTGTACTAGAGCACTCCTATCATACCTCTATTTTGCTAAAAAAAAAATATGCAGAGACTGAGATCAAATACTGGTCTCCTGACTGTTCGAATTACTTAACAACTAGCTGTGGTTTGGACCATCCTATTTCACTTTCTAAGGCTATGTCAATGTCCTTTGTCATGTGGACACATCTGTCTGGCTTTTATTTAGCAACATAGATATAGCTTATGTGATTTA
This sequence comes from Coracopsis vasa, assembly GCA_026283785.1. Lineage (NCBI taxonomy): Eukaryota > Metazoa > Chordata > Aves > Psittaciformes > Psittacidae > Coracopsis > Coracopsis vasa. Next base: position 6,499 of record JANHGB010056518.1, read on the forward strand.
GAGAAATATCTCCAGGGAAAATTGCTCTACATATCCTACAGCTGTAATTTAATCCTAGCCCTTTTAAGCAATTATCACCTTTTGTACTCCCTCTGATGAGTCAGGTACTTAGTTCAGTGTGCAGGACTCGGGTGAGGACTCCCTTCCCCGCACCTTATGACTGATGTGAGTAGGTCCTGCTCTGCAGACATGAGATTTTATTTCTCCATCCATGAAGAGGCTAGGTTCTTGGGTAAGACCCAAGTCACAGACAAGCCCAATTTATGTGTGCAGAGAAACAGAATGTTGCTCAGCAATTAGTTAATACTCTTGATCATGGCATTCAAATTACATTTACTATCAGGTCTGTGAATCTGGTTGAAGTTTGGGTCAACGTCACAGAGTGTGTTTAAATGCTTGTTTTCCTTCAGTCAAATCAGCTACTGAAAGAAAAGGGCATTTTATCTGAGTCACTGCTGAATAAACCCTCAGGTCATGTTCTGGTACCCCTGCATACTAGGTTCCTTTGCATTCGTCCAGCAATCCTACTGCATTTAGATTAATAATGAGGATGTGACCCCAGGAAAACAAAAAACATCTGGGTCCTCATGAGTCTTTGGGAGTGTAGTTCAGGAAAACAAAAAACATCTGGGTCCTCATGAGTCTTTGAGAGTGTAGTTCTCTGAGAGTAAAGCACCACTAAATAGTGAAAGTGATAAAAAGTTTGAAACAATATTAAAGTTAGTACATTGTCTCTTACTCCTTTTGTAAATCTGGAAAGGACTGTGTGAAGAAGCTCACTTTGGTTTAATTGAGACATAGCAGAAGGCAGTGTTCCTCTGATGTTACTTTAATTACAGCAGAAGGAAAAATAGCAATAGCAGAAAGTACTTGAGTAGTAATTTCAGCAGGTGCATCAGCAGTAATAAGAAATCTCATTCTTTCTTATCATTGTCAACAGGGGGGATATTGTTCCTTCAGCCCTTTGCAGTGAATCACCAGATTATCACAAATCAGTCCCTAAGTGCTATTTCAACAGCCTGAATTCAGGAGACTACAATTTTCTGATGTACTCTCTATCTGTTCATTTAAAAAAATGGCTCTTTCCAGTGAATAATATGAGAAGTAAATTCCTACCTCCTCCTGCTGCCACCATTGACACATTACTTGTGGGGACCATTATCTCCCTAATGTGTACAGTGCAGTGATGTTCAACCACTACATGTCACCATGAAGACTAAAATGCTAGCCATACTAATTCTAGTGCCATAGTGAACAGGAAATGAGAAACTTGAGATGAATGTAGAGGTCAGAAATGTTTATTAATTGTCCATATTAAAAGGATGTTAATTTAGAATGGATAGTAATTGGAGCTGATTGATAGATGCATAAAAGGACAATATTTCTTTAAAAGTCATTTATTTGTTTATTTGCTTTAGGATGCCAGAGCACATATCCCTAATGAGAGGGAGCTCCAAGTGGTCACCAGAACTGAGCATTGAATAATGAGGATATGTTCCAGTTTGGTACAGGCTTTAACAGCAACTAAGTGTAACAAAGATACAGGCTCAAAATATCTTAGGTAGCATCTCTGGATTCTTTTAAGAGCTGAAATTAAAATTTCAAAGGATTGAAGTAATCTTCCTTTCCAAGCTCTTAAAAAAAAAAAAAAAAAGATAAATATTCTCACATGGAGAAAAGAAAAGCTTTGCTATCCTTTGGAGTATCCAAGCAAAACATTGAGGGTGGAAACTACTTCAGCCATACTCTTCCACTTTTGCATCCCTGTGTCAGAGCTGTCTAAAATATATTTGAAGAAACAATGTTATCAGTTAGAGAGCCTTTACTTTTTTAAAGTTTTTTAACAAATACAGTGTCCAGTAGCACCTCTAAGCACTGGGGTCCACTGAAATGAAATGCTTTATCAGAAGTTTCTTTCTTTCTTTTTGAGGTAGTTTCAAGGCAAAACCCACTAATACCTAATGTCAATAATTCAACACTCATATGTTCCCATCTCTTTTTGGTGGTGAAGATGAAACCATATTTTACAGGAAAGCTAGTGCCTTTTTGAGTAGGACAAGGACAAGGACAGTGAGCAAGCTATTGATCTATTTCATAAAGCAGCTGATACTGCTGAAAAAGACAAACTCCTGCCCATTCAAACGAATTCCCCTTCCTCCTCTGTCCTGGTAGCAGACTCAACTGTAGCTATTGTGAAGTGTCATCAAAAATGTTAAAATTAGATTATTGGAAATGTTCTTTTAAATCTCTCGAATGACAGTGGGCAAAATAACCCAGACTATGTTTCTATAACATAGCATAATGTTAAAATTGGATTACATGTAATTGATTTTTCTAACCTGAATAACTAGGGTCATCTTTGCACAAAAAAGCAGTGATGTATTTGTCAGTGATGCCTGTGGGATGAAAGTAAGTATTACATACCTGAGCTGAAATGTGCATTCCATATCACAAGAGTTCACTGGAAAAGATACCCATGAGGTGAAACAAGTGCCAGTTCTCTCGAAATCAAAGACAGAAAAGTTTCTTGTTGGGCTATGATGACTGAATTTCAGTAAATGACTTTTCAGTCTTCTTAAATAAGTTATTACTTATTAAAGTGACCTTTAAATCTTGAGAAAGGTCCTAAATTAACACACTTTACTAATGTAGCTGGTTTAAAATAAAATCTGACATATCTGTATCCCTGGTCTGAAGAAATTTAAGAGCTGTTCAAACTCTAGATGTCTGTTTAAGCCTTTATTTGGCTTGGAATGCTTAAAAAGTTCTTTTTTTTTATTCCTGCCTTAAAAATTCTGTATCACAAATGCAACATAAAATTTGGAGGCTGATAGCAGAACTATACGTATGAATTCAGCGCAAAAATGAACACAGCAATTGCGTAGTTTGTCTCTTCCAACACTTACTTTAAATACTGATTATTCAACACCCTAGTTAAGCCTGATTAGGCATGTTGAAACTTTACATAAAATCAAAAGGACAGCATCTTAATATATTAAAATAACAAGGGATAAGGTCTGTTGAAAAGGCTGGGGAGGGATTTGCTTTATACTGTAAAATAAGTTTTCATGAAACTCCTACATGGGAATGAGAGGTTGGGTTAACGGCTCTTTGAAGTACTCTTGTGAAATAGTTTTAAAAACTAGTACTTACTTTGCAATTGCCCCTGCATAGCACAGCTTGCATTTTCATGCAACATTTTCCTGCGTCATGTTGCATAACCCATTGGGTTTTAAACTTTTTCTCCAAAAATATGTTTTGTGTGACTTTGGTATTAGACACCTTTGGTAATTGGAAGAGAATAGTATTTCTTGCAATAGTATTGTACAGCAAATTCAGATATAGATTTATAGTCACAGACATCTTTATTTCATAGTGTATATTAATTTGAGGTAATGAATTGATTAAAAGGATTTGCATCAGTGGGGAATACAGCCTGTCACCTATAGGCAGAAGCTTGGAGGTTAGGCTCAATAAGCATTTGAAGATTTTGCTCTTTCTACTTTGCTAGCTACTTACACACTTTCCCCTGTGCCCAAAATGGAATAGATTCTCAGTCTATGCACAACTGGGGCAACTGTCATTGAATACCCACAAAACCCATGCACCACTCTATTTAAATTAGACAATTCTGAAGCATATGGAGAAAAAGTAACTTAACTTTTGTCATCATTTTTGTTTTTAAGCAATTTCTTCAGGAATATGGGTGAGAATAACAGAGAATAGAAAAGTTGGTTTGTGGTGGGTTTTTATTTTGGGTTTTTTGGGGAGTTTGGTTGTGTTTTGGGTTTTTTTGGGTTGGATTTTTTTTTTTTTATTGGTGGCGGTGGTGGTTTTGTGGGGTTTTTTGTGTTTTTTTCTTTTTCCCTCCAGATCACATAGCTTCAGAAAATCGCCTGTATAGAGTTTCTGCAGGCTGACTTCTGAGCCTGTCTTGATACTCAGGAATATTCTTATGATCTCCATCCCTGTTTGGTCATTCCTGTTGCTTCTATATAACAGCATGGGGTTCCATAGTTGAGCTGAGGATTTTTAAAGTAGTTGTAAGCTCATAAGAAGACATGTGTAACTACCACGTCCTCGACCTTGTTTGACCTCTCTCTTTCTCATGCCCTATGTATTGCGGTATCTAACAAGGGGTTTGGATTCTGCATAAGTCCCAGTTTGGATGGAGCCTCAACTGCCTGTCTCAGCACATTGTGCCTAGGAGCTGGTGACTCTGCACACACTAACAACAGGAGTAATGAGGGACAGGCCAGACCATGATAGGTTCCATTTTCCTCCTGCTTGCCATACGTGGGGTGACTAGAAGCTGGTGACTCTGCACGCACTAACAACAGGAGTAATGAGGGACAGGCCAGACCATGATAGATTCCATTTTCCTCCTGCTTGCCATACTTGGGGTGACAACTGCATATGCAGAGAGAGGGTTTGCTCTCCAGAATACTCCTCTGGCCCTCAAGAACATGCATAGAGTTAAACTGAATTCTTCAGTTTGCTGATATATTTTCCCTTTCCTGATATAAATAAAGGGACTGTAGCTGACTGAAGGAAGAATTTCTAATAGGTGTGTCCCTTTAAAATGAATCACCCCAGGCAAAGCTCTTATACGCAATTCTGTTCAATATATGTAAGCCAATTCACCAGTTTAACACTGTTCAAATGGGAATTATATCCTTCTGCTTCCAGGCAGACCTTTACAATCAAATGGTACAAATGGTACATGGCACATTCACTCGTTGCAATCAAGATAAGGCTTGGATGCTATGGTGGTTTTTAATTTGTAATGTCTATGGGTTCCTCCCCTGAGGGTCTGACAAATGGACCCATAAAAAGTTTTTTATTAGTAGGCTCAAATTTGCCATATATCTCTGCTGAGAGGTTTCTAGAGGTCTGCAGATTTATAACAAATTGAAAACAAACTGCATTAGGTCATTATATAAAAGGAGGGGCAGAAGGATTATAAAAAAAAAAATGTATTTCAAACCTTCATTTGGAAATCAGGGCTTTTTATTTGAAACATAAAAGTGTATGAGTTAGAAAGATGATTATTGTGTTTTCACAGGCATCAGAAGAACTAGTGGTCCAGTCGGCACTTGTTAAATGAAACAGAGAATATCTAGAGGGCAGAAGGCTTGTCTGGCAGGTAAGCGAGACAGATAGAGCAAGGGAGAGGAAGGCTGGCCACTGGCTGAGTGCTGGTGTCAGCCTACCGACAAACAACCTGTATAATGCTGAGATTTAACTGTATTGTACTTGGTGTATAATTAATTCATTTAAGTCTTAGAGAAGTGCCTTTGTCAGTTTAAACAAATCCCTTCATTCATTAGGGGGAAATGCAGTATTTTGGGGGGTGTGCTTCTTTTGAAAGCTTGGGCACTTAACTAAATCTCCAGGTGGACAGCTTTCCTGCAGCAGTCTGGTATGAAAAGCAAAACTCTTTACCTGGCAGCAGCACTGCCCTGCAGGTGCCTTTTCTGCATAGCTAAGGCAGCTTCTGCTGGGCAGAGCATGACTCAGGCTTCGACAGTCCCTCTCCTGGCCGAGTGTGTGAACAACTATTCCTGAATTCCAGAAGACAATTCCTTTATTTTATCCTGATACTTAATTGCTTTTTGCTAAAGAAAGTATTCTAGCTTCAAGGTTTATGTATTCTAGCTTCAAGATTTATGAACTCTCTGCTACATTTATCACTGTATTTTCTTCTTTAAAATAAGGGTATTGTGTTTTATAAAATCAGAGAATTATATTTTGCACAAACTTTTCTGTATTTCTGGTATATAATTCTGGATAAGGAACTGGAAGTGAGTGAACAGTGATTGCAAGCTACTCTTTTAACTGCATCCCATATAAATAACAGCCCAAAGTCATTGCAAATTGGTCTGTGCTCTGTATTTAGTCTTATCTATTTATCTTATTTTAACGAAACAAGGTTGAAAAGGAGGCTGTAGACTTCTTTGGGGAATACATCCCCTGTAAGAAGGGAAGAGAGGGGGGATTCCTGACCGTTGAGAATAGCTTTGTCAGATGACTGCACTGCAGGAAATCTATAAATGTGAAATCCAGCTTTAATATAGCAAAACAACAGTATCCAGTCTAGCTTGTAAAGAAGCTTTTTCAATTGAGTAAATACTTCTGCCCATCTTCCACCTTTGTAAAACTGACTTGTTTCTACTAAAAAGCATTTGTGTTCCACATTTTCTTGTTTCAATGACATACAATTCTACATTCAGGTGTGTCTGAACCTTTGGTTTCTACTTTTAGCCTTAGATATCAAAGTTCCTAATTGAATTTGTGAGATAATTTTCTTTCCTTATTATGATCTTCCATTAACCTTTCTCATTTCTCTGAGATTTATTATCTGTCCTTTGCTTGCCAGTGGCTGGAATATATTTACCATTTACTCTTGAAAGGTACAGGTATAGTAATAGGGCTATGGATTCTAATGACATTAATTCTTAAATGACTTTGCTAATCTTTTTCATTCATTTTTTACTTTCTTGATCCCTTTTGGGATGGAAATGAACAATGCATATCTGCTTAATCAAAATCAGCCCTAATCAATCACAGTTTTCTAGAGTGTATATATATATCTAAAAAAATCATGTCTCACTGATGGAGAAAGAATAAATTTGAGTAGCGTTTCAAAGAAATTACGGTGATGTAGTAAGACCAGAAATTCTTACTATGCAGTAAAGTTATAATAAGATGCTATTTTATTAAAAATATTGTTTTAAAAATACTTTGGCAGTTTCATAAAAATATTCTCCCATTCGGCAGAAAATCTCCACACTTGATCTTCATCCATGCATACATTTTCATGAAATTTGAGAAACCTCACTTCTGTTTTATGGAAGCACTTATTTTACCCTTCTGAGGCATTCAGAATATATATTGCTAGAAAATATACAACTGTGATATCACTGAATCCATACTGAGCACTAAGTGGGGAAAATCCTAAGCTTATTAAAAAAGTAAATGAGCTGTAGTCATTTCTCTATGTCTTTGGAATAAGGTAGAGTTTGTCTCAACCCACTAAGAAATCTTAAAAATAAAAGTCATTATACATTTAAAAACTCCGGAGCAGACATGGTAAATATTTAGCATAACCAAAATGCTCACCCAACATATTTTAATACTGTATCTTTTTATTAACCATAACCAGCTGACAGAGTGAGGTTGCTTGGAAAAGGGCAGGTCTCATGTGTGTTTGAGATGAAATCAACATAAATTATTTGTTCTACTAAAAACCAATTTTCTGTAAAGATAGCTCTGTCCAAAAACTTGACAGAGGTGGCATTTAAATACCTGTGCAATAGAAGTTATCACTGTTGGCAGGCTGATATTCATCAGGCTCTTATGATAAAGTGTGCTCCTCATTTTTTACCATGTTTGTTGTAATATTATTGCTATCATTAATTAATTTTTACTTTTCTATCACCACGCAATAGTGCTGAAACATTTAAGATGTATAGAGGTAAAATGCATTACTCTGCTCTTGCTTAAAGCTTTCCCAGTAAATGCTCTCTTTCAGTAGACCATACCACTGGGGATGATGAAAGAGGGCTCTCCAGTCTATACTTTCAAAGTTAAAACAAAGAATATAAAACATATCCTAAACCAGCAAACACCCAGGAAAGGGATTGCTGCTCAAAGTGCTGCTTTGCTCCCTTTTGCTTATCAACTACTGAGTTTGTCCCTCCCTCAGCCTCCTGTTCCACTTTGTTAGAAACCCTCTAATTTCTTGAGTATATCTATTAAGGACCTGTGGACACCCATACCTTTTGTCCTTCAGTAGCAATACCTCTTTTTTACTTTGGTGTTTTCTAGAGACACCTCATGAGAGATTCCTTTCTCTCTTTGCCCTTCGTTCTGCAGTCTTTGCTATAGTAGGCACAAGAAGACAAGTCTTGACTTTCTTCAGCAATACAAGTAGCCCTGTAATTTCAGTGGCCCTTTTGAACACGCATTTCAAGTTTCAATTTCTCCTTCTGACATACCAGTTTAAAAATTGATCCTTAATATTTCTGACAGGATCACACAAGCATCTTAAACTTTATTTCTCCTGCAAAAAAATTTCTAGTGTGTCCTAGGATCACATTTACTTTACGGTGCCACTTTACGTTAGTGATTCAGAACCACCTTTCTTCTCTGTTTCTGATTAATGAACACTGAATTTAGCAGCACAATAAAAGGAGCTACTTACAGATGTGGGACACACTGTACAATGAAGACCCTGCCACAGTGGAGCAGCCACCAGACACACCGCCTAAGGGGAACTCGGCATGCCTGGACTCCTGCATTGTTTCTTCAATAATCTCACTGCATCCATGGGCCTATTTGTAGTGCAGTAGTAGTGGTCACTATCTCCTGAGTAGACTTTGAGAATCTTACGGAATCTTGCCCTTCTACAAATACGAGAGGTCTTCTTTTCTCTTTCCTATCACTTTGTACACACAAATTTATTCCTATTTCTCTTGCCTTTGATGTTTCATGCCGCCTGAAAAGAACATAGTAATTCACAAGGTCTTATCTACTCAAGGCCATAATATGCTGCATTTTAAACTGTTAACCCTGAAGTCTTTGAACTACCCCCAATTCAACATTAATTTTCCTGGGTTACTCGCCTTGAGTTAATTAGTTCTCTGTACTGTCTGCCCACATCTTTGATTTGTTTTAGAGGTTTCCTTACTTGCACAGGAAAAGATTTCTTCTTTCTGCATGTGAGTGAAATGAAATAATGGTCTTCAGTATTCTGCAATATTACTAATTCAGGAAGTTGAAAATCATATTGTCATTCTCTATGGGGAAACCTATTATTATATCACCATTAAGTACTGATTAAATATTCACTGTCCTTGTATAAATATACTATGCTAACAGTTCTTCCATGATCTTATAATACTTCAGGATTATTCCCAAACCAATACCTGCAGAAAATACTTCTTTTTTTTTTTTTTTTTAATTGATGATGTATTAAATTTCCTCTACACAATCCATCTGATAACAGGTATAGGAGAGTGATTATGGAGCACAGGCAAAAAATTGGGGGTTTGCAACACATTTCATAAAAACTGTATAGCCATCACAAAGTTTTCAGGTGGACTCATCTTGATACAGCCAGTATATAGTAATCTGCATACAAGCCTGAATTAATAGCACTAAAGCCATTGTTAGCTGAAGTTACCTCCAACTACATGTCCACCCTGCCATCTCAAAAGTGCCAATTCTATACAGCAATTTTTGTTCTTCATACCGCCAGATTCTACACCATTAACAGAATCTGAGCTGCTTCAAAGCTTCTTCACATTTCTCTCTCAAATAACTGCAGTATAAGAATGCTGTCATTCAAGTATAACTTCATGCAAATATGGCCCAGGTATTTGGGCAAAATAATGTGGTAGTCCTTGCCATTCTTGTGAGAAATATATCCAAAGGAATCACCTTCAAATCAGACTCTGAAGTGAAGTCTTGGAAAGAATTATGTGCCCTATGAAAGACAAGAGCATTGGCTGGGATTTTAACACTACAGCTTGGATTGCCAGATGACTGGTATGCAGTGATACATAAGAATTTGAGGAGACGTAGTCGCAATGTGCAATTGGATGCATGTGATTAACATTTTACAAAGTGCATTTATGAGAGAGTTGAAGTACAACGCATATAAAAACTAATGAAAATTGCAAACAAGCAGAGTTTGTTTAAATAATGTGTTAGAATAGTATCCAGGATCCATTTACATTTACTCTTTTATATTCAGCCAAATAAAACCATTTTGTGTCATTTGAGGAGAGTTACATGGCTTTACAAGTATTATTCACACCTTTTGAGACATGTTTTCAACACTGTTGGTCTATTAATGAAGTACAAAATTCTTCAGTGCAAGTATATTTTTTCTGTTTCTTTTAAGTGATGGAACACCACAGACTCATTTTCCATTTAAAATCCATTTAAAATAATGTATACAAAATTAAATTAAAAGTGTTGAATAATATTTAACTTTGAAATACTCATTTTTCCGAAGTATTTATGATGTAACAGAGGAGCAACTTGAAGCCTGTGATTTCTTTCTTAAGATGGAACAAGCTGGTAGAAAATGTAGGAAGCTGAGAAGAAAATCACCTTAAAGAAGAATGACAGTTGGGTAAGAGAGATATATTTGAAGAAAAAGTTGTTTATGGTCTCTTTGGATAGCTGGATCCATTTGATTTTGTTTGGGATTTTTTTTTATTTGTTTGTTTGTTTTGTGGCATTGTTAGTTTGTTTGGGTTCTATACAGGATAAGAATGAATTTGAGGAAACACTGTGTTTACATCTAAATTAAATATAGACCTGCTGCTGTGCCAAAAAAATGCATTAAATATCCCGTATCTCTTGAATGTACTTGTGAGGGCTTGATTAAGCAACATAAAGCCAGGGAAGGCTGTTCTCCGCAATTCAAAATAGTCCAGTGAAAGTGTGTGAAAGCTACAAGTCTGGCAAATTGGGCTGCAGGTACATCTCTAATGTCATATAGACAGTGCATGAAGACTACTTTGCATATTTTGTTCAATTTTTTGCACATAAACTGTCAATGTTTTTTGGTAGGGTGATCTCTTAGTTGACTACTTATTATAATGTAGTCTTTAGGCAGAGCAATAGAAAGGTGCTTATGCAAACAGAGCCCCCTGCTAGTCCTTTAAAATTTCAAAACTAAATAAGACTCAATTCAGCTACAATTTTTTCCTTGAAGAGGAACTGTGATTTGGAATCGTAACAGCCATCTATACTTCTCTGTGGAAGTAATCCTGCTGGGCAAATACATAATTCAAAACCCCCACAAATAGACAAGGATATGATGATATGAGGTTCCTAATGAACTGTTGCCTGTAGTAAGTGGGAAGTAAAAAAGAGAAGTGGGAATTCTGTGAAGAGTGGGGAGTTCAAGTTGGAGATATGTGACTAGGCAAGCTAGATTTATAAAAGGACTTTTTGTGTGTGTGTCTCCAGTCTCTTGCATCCCAGATCAATGCCCCTCTGCCTCTGGTGTTTGTGAGAACAGATTCAGGTTTTCAGGGAGAGTCAGCACTGGGGAGGATCCCACCCTGGCTAAAAGGCGTGTTTGTGACTCCTAGCTGTGGTCATACCTGCTTTTCAATACAGCAGCAATTTGGGGTTAACTAAAAGTTTCCTTCACCGGATGTGGCACTGCATTCCCTAAGAAGGATGGGGAAGGAGCTGTCCCTGTGCCCCTCACAGCATCCCTCAGCGCTTCCCAGGTGAAAAAAAGGAACAATCCAGGGACTTGCAATACTCCAGAATATTCAAGCCTCTGAAGCCAGACAGTGCTGTGAGGACTTGTCCATGTTCTTAGACAACAGAGACCACCAGCAAGAGATCAAAGCACAAAGTCAGGTACCACAGTGTCAATTAGAAAGGACATAATAAGTTCTCAAATAATCTTGGTGATGTTGATAAACTCTTGCCCTGGGCACCTCTTTTTGTGTGGCAGATGGGAATAGCTCTATCCAGAGCTTTTGGGTAACACAAAGCTTGCTTTGTAAATGATAGCATAATATTTTGCTAGCAGCTGCTCAGTTGCTCTCTCATGTAGAGCAGTTGCTAGTCAGATGCTCACTAGCAAAATACTGTGTTGACACAAACTATCTGCTATGTGCAACTATTTATAGGTTCTCACTGTTAGTGAGGTATGAGGACAGCTTTGCTTTTCCTTAAAAATCCCTTTGCACTTAAAACGGTTTTGATCCAGTGTTGTGAGAACCAATATTAAAATGCAGCATAGTTTCCTCCCCCTTTAGAGCATGGACAGCTACTGCAGACTCACATAGCAAAGAGAAAGTGTGCTTTGGATTCCCTTAGTGAGTCACCTCTATTTCACTGGTGATTCATTGCTTGAAAGGAGAGGAAGGCAAATCAGGCCTGTTTACACCAAGTGTTATCCATTTATCTGGTTATTTATTTATTGTAGCCCAGAGCATTCTCAAAGCAATATAATGTGGCTGGACTGGCAGCTACAGAAGGCTGATAATTTTTCTCAGGTGCTTGGGCTGTGCTTGGCACTGCATGTATGGAAGTGAGTAGAGATGAAATGAAGAACGTTCACTCGTGTGAAGATCTCTTGCACTGCAGCATGAAAGCGTGGGGAAAGGATTCATACTGACAGCTCAGGAGTCTGCTAGCAGTGTTTTGTATTTGTGCATCCTTGGGTACTTCAGCCCCCTCCAGCAGGGCTGGCTGAGAATCCATTTAACCAGCTCCTCAGGAGCTAGGGTGGTTCACATCTGCCCAGCTAGGGAGTCTCCTGATCTCTCTATCTGTTGCTGCAGCAAGGGGCAATTTATAAAACAGCAATACATGGAGCAGGTACTGAAATCTAGCAGGTTGTTTATGCAAATGTCTTTACTATGATTCAATTATCAGCCTGCATGATATGTCATCTGCAGTGTGCAGAAAAGCTAAATTCTTCTCTCCAATGTATAAAAATAGTATAATGGCAATTACTTAACCCAGATATGTTTATAAATAGCTCAATATTTTTGCAAAATATGAGCAAACTGTCACAGGCTACAGCTACATTCATACACAATTATGTGGTTTATGGTTTTTTATAACAAACATGGAATGTGGTACAACAGTTGTCCTAAATTTTACTATCTAGACTCCACAGACGAAGAAGGTACATTTGTGTCGACTCAGTATGGAGCAATGTGATTTTTTTGTTGTTCTTTTTGAATCTAGGCAAGATATTTCATGTTAGAACTGTCTTTGGATTATTTGTTGTTAGTGATAGAAGAACACATTCGCAAGTGTTTTAGCTAACATTAGTCACAGACAGGAGAAAACTCTTTGAAGTCCTGGGAGGCAGAATCATTTTTTAAACACAGATATTTTGCCACCCAAGGTAAGGTAATCTTGGATCAGCAGCAAAAGCTTTCCTGACTAGGAGCAGTTATTGAGCAGACTCCTAAATGATTTCTGGCCACTCTTTTAAGCAGCTGAAATTAGGGCAAAGGCTGACATCTATTATTAAGACTTCAGAGAAGCATCCATTTTTAAAAACTCAAATTTTCATTGTCCTGTTAGCAGGAATAATAATAATAACAATAAAAAAAACCAACAACAGAAACAACCCATGTTTTTTTTCTGCTCAAAACCGGTCACCGCCAGAACTGCCAATTTTAGCAGTTTTCAGGCAACTTGGAGGTCTGTATTGTGCTTTTTATTCTACAGTGACGAAAAGAGTGTGTCACAAAAGACAGTACCTTTTAAACCAGCTTGTCTGGAAAACTTATCCCTTGTTAATCCCTTTGTTTGCCATGCCTTTAGCTTTCTGCTTATTTTTACTAATCTTTCATGTTATTGAATCTCCAGAAGCAGAATTTAACTAATTAAATATTTTAGACATAAAAATATCACTTCTTACTTGCATCATCTGCCTACAGGCTGCATTGTGGTGGGGAAAAGATGTGCAGGAACACTCTCAGAAATCATCAGAGGCCTTGAAGCTTAGGCAAATCCATGGTAATTGATAGATTCATGTGTGTTGAACATCATTTAGGATGGCCAATATTAGCTAGTGAAGAGGGGAGATGAGGCCTTTGCAGAAGCAAAGACAACCACTGATGAATGATTCCTGGTATTTCCAGATTCAAAAGTCAGCATATGGCAATTTTGTGGGCAACACAAGGTGGCAGAAGTCCAGTGTCTCTCCTTTCTTTGTATTCCTGGAAAAAAGGTTGATCATAACTGGCCCTACATCTGTAAAATTTTCTCTGAACATCAATTTCATTGTAGCAATAGAAGATTTGCTTTTGAACTTCAAAATATATTCAAACAAAATGAATCTTACAGTAGTTCCATATTGTAACTCTAATTTTTAGAAATGCTGTATATTTCTATCCCTCTAATAAACAAGCCCTGCTTGCCCCAAGCTGGACAACTGGAACATGAAACATCACAGATCCGTGATGAAAAACATCTCCTGAGCCCAAGGAATACTTGAGTGAACAGCTGAAAGATAAAATAGACTGTATTTGTACAAGTAACAAAAATGTAAAGATACATGTGAAATTACTTAACATATATTTGCATTTTCTGAATTCTGTCGTCTACCCAGAGCAAAAGTCTTGCTTTACTATAAACTTACTTTCAGTCTGCTGTGATATGTGAGCTCCCCATAGATGTAAAAAGAAAACAGGAATTTGGAGCTGAAGAAAACTGTTGCTTTTAGAAACTTAGATCTTCCTCTTACTCAAACTACGAGTTATGAACCAATTCTATATAGCTGAGCTTTCCTGTCCCAGTTGGTGTGTATGTTGCATTGCCCTTTACCACTTTTTTTTGTGCCGTCAAGGAAGAGCTACTCTAAAAGGATGATGCAAGTCTCTCCATTAATGATATTTAGCAAAGATTCTCTGCTCATTCTTCCTGTAGGTGTATTTGGAGAATGAAAAATCCTCATGTGGTTTTTAAGATTCAAATTTGGAAGAAGTATAATATGTAGGATGGGAAAGCTCATTTCAATTTCCTGTTCTGCTGAACTTCCCAACACACTTTGGAAAGTAACTTACAGCCAATTAAACAGTGTTGAATTAAAGCTGGCACTGGCCATTTACTTCTGCTCTTCCATCAGGAAGTCTGTATGATAGTTAGAACTTTTGAACAGGCACAGCAAATCTTCCCAATCCATGAGTGTTACACTTAGATGGAAAACCCTAAAGATAAACGTTCTCAGGCACTTACTTACAACAGTGGGTACCGCATAAGGCTGTCAGATTGTTCTTGCTTTCTTGTTTATTATACTAGCAATCTATTGTTGAACAGTGCATTTCAAAATAATTTAATCTCTCTGGGGGATTTCACAGAATCACAGAATGGTTTGGGTTGGAAGAGAACTTAAAGATCATTGAGTTCCAAGTCCCTCTGGAATTTGGGGTGCAGTCTTGCAGAAAGTCAGTGACTAGAGGTGTTGTGAAGATCCGAGTCTTCTTTTCTTACAGAAATCATATTTCCATCACCATTCAATGGGGAATAATGTGGAGATGCTCCTGAATGGAGCCAACTCTTCCCTTCTTTTTGCTCAGATTAGGATTTGTGTTAGTTACATGATGAAATAGTCTAGGGACTGACTCAGTCAAAAATTAATTTCCCCCTTTGACTTTCTATTTTGTCATTAATCACCTAAATAAAATAATGTACATGTTTAAAATTACATAGACATCTATGTTTGAAATTACATAGACATTGTATCTTGGTTACATATCTCAAAAACTCGCATGTGGATGGTTAATTACTTAATATCAACAGAAATTTTAAAAGGATAAATAAAATAGTATTTCCAATAATTAATATCATATTGATTGAGATGCGGTTTATATCTTTAATTTAGAGATTAAAATTTCTTTTAATGCACTTAAAAAAAATCCACTTCTATATCACATATAAAAATTGGATATATCACTTCAGTTTTCACATATATGCATTACCTCAATTAACTCCAATGATAATTGTTATTATCCTTACAGCTAAGAGTGTTGCTGGCCTAGATATAAGGGTGAGGATTATTCTCAAGCAGCACAAACTATATGATGATTACCTCAATCTGCCAAAATTTTTGTCTGGAACTGGTATACTGCAGAACATACTCCAGATCAGCATACTGTGTTAAGTTCTGCTCAGCACTACCTGATTATGTCCGCCTCTCCTGTGATTCTATTACTTCTAAACTGGAAGAAGTGCTTACAAAATGTCACATACTTGTCCTGCTATACAGAGGTAGTAATTCCAATCTCACAGAAGTATTGTGAAACATCACTTATTAGCATATGCAGAGTTTGAGATCCTTGGCAAAGCGGAATAATAGGATTGTTAGGTCCTTTTTTTTTTAAAGGTATTTTTAATATCAAAATAGGGATTTAATTCTATTTATATATTTCAATAAATACAGCAGAAAATAAATAAAACCTTTTAAGCAAAATATTTTGTTTGTACTTTGAAAGTAACAATTTGTTAGTGCTGCCTTCCAATGGATTATTTCGAGTTCTGTTCAAGCCAATGGCATGACTCTCTACTTCCAGGGCACTTGCATCCAGACTCAGGAGAGTATGACAAATCCCGGTGACACGTTGGACATTGTCTATCACTCAGAACTAACTGAAATTAATTCAATAATGACTAAAATCATTCAATATCACTCCACAGATAATAACACAGAAGGAAGGGATAATTCCCTGTTGACTGTGCACTGGAGGGGGCTCAAGTTTCTAACCAATAAGAGCTAACACATCTAGTGTTCGTGAGCCATGCATGCATGCTCACAAACCAAGCAAAACAATAAAACCCAAGCAATACACTTTTCTTCTCAAATGCCTTCCAGCTCGTTGGCAGCATGGGCTTTAAGCCTGTGGGACTAGCATAAAGAACCTTCACTCTGGCAGTAATTATATTGCCTCTGATCTCTCACACCCTGTCACAGTAGTCTGTCCTTGCATTCAGCTTCCCAGTGATTCAGGATACCCCACAGGGCTGTGCAACTTGCCTGAAATGGGGATGAGGGGTTATTTTGAAGTTTCTGATAGTTTCAAGGTATGTGGTTTATCTGAAGTGTGACTTCAAGGCATGAAACTATGGTAAATCTCAAAGAACATCACAGGCAATAATTGTGATTAGAGCCTCAAACCCAGCACATTTTTCTGGGGGAAGGCTTTGAGCACAAGCTCATTATAAATACATATCTACCCCATGTGGCTTTTGAAGAATGACAATATGTTATCACAGCAACAAGGAACCACTGTGACTGCTTTCCTTAACAAATATGTTCTTCTATTTTTTGATTCATCTCACATACAAAGATTATATTCTAGTTTCAGTATTATGGTTACTTGAAGTGTCATTTGGGAAGGAATGCTGTGAATGCCTGTGGAAAAAGTTATTCTGCTTCTATTATGCAATGTATTTCACATAAGAATAAATCACAAAGGCTCTTCACTTTTAATGATTTTTTTTTTCTGCATACTGATATTTGTGAAGTCATCCTTTCTTAGGACAAATAGTTTTCTTTACTGTTGAGGGTTGATTCTGCCTTTAGTGTCAGTTGTTAATTCCTAATACGTGGGGGCTTACAGGGAAATCCAAAGAAGCCTTTAGGTTGACCAGAGATCACACAATGAAGGTCTGTGAGCAGAGTGCATTTTCACATGTGGACAGGAAAGATGAGGGTCTCATACCTTAGACACAGTCAGGGTTAGATGACTGCTGAATGTGTGTTCTTTCCATTTTGGTTTTTGCACTTGAGCCCTTGTCTTTGTCATTTCCCGCAGTCTGGACTGTCATTTTACTGGTTATTTAAACCCCCCAAAATCCAGCTTGCTTTCTCTCTCTTCCCAGTCTTACTGCAAGTTACAAAATATCTCAAAGTTGGAAGTAGCAAATTATCTTGACAGCCCAACCACTTTTCTTCCTTCCGTTGTCTCTCATTGCTCTGTCGTGGAGTTGTTACTCCACTAAAGGAGAAGAAAAACAAGGGGACCTCCAGGTGCAAGCACCACAGGAAACAGAAAACAGGAGAAAGGAGAGTGGGGAGAAGAATCCCCCAATTTTTGTAGTTGATTCTATAGTCAACTGAAGAATTTTATGTAATTTTTTTCTTTTTTCTTTTTTCCCCCCATGTCTGTGCATGCAACTTCACATGTTCATTTTGGAACTGGTAATGATTCAGAAGCAAACTTCAGCAAAGCAGCTTCAGTCAAAACACAGTAAGCAGGTAGGCCAGTGATGCTGAGAGAATAACTGAGCTGTATTTTTAGCAGTTCATAAATTGAAAAAAGATAGATGAGGATTAGTTAAAAAAAAAAAGCTGCAATGTTATTGTAGGTGTTATTTAATTATTTCCGAGTTAACAGTGTGAAATGGGGGTACACTAAATATAACCCCTCATCTGTAATTGTCAAGCCTGTCCTGATCTACTTGTGCTGGAAAAGCTAAAATCAATGTGGATGAATCCTAGCGGGGGTCCAGTTCCTACCAGAGAAGGGCTGCGTGTAAGAAAGGAGGGCAGCGTGCTTTAGAAGGCAACACAGCCGAAAGTGATGCCATCTGAGCGGAACAAGCGAGGTTTGTTTTCTTGGCTGCCTGCATCCTGAGCTCACTTTAAATGACAGACTTCTCTCCGCATTTCAATTAGACTGTGCCAGTGGGCAAGCGGGGAATATTAATGAGGCAGCCTCGGAGGGCCACGAGGGCGGGAGCCGCGGTCGGCCAGTTGTTCGTTCCCCCCAGCAGACCGGAAAGGGCGCGGGGCCGTTGTTGGGGTTGTGCCCTGTCACACCCGCACTTAACAAGAGGTGATTAAAGGGTCGGGAAGGGCCACGGGGAAGGTGGTGTGTCGTCCTGGGGATCGCCCGGTTTATCGCTCGCGCACAGGCGGAGTTGTCGCGCAGGCTGCAGGGCCGCGGCTGAGCCGCCGCTCGCCGGGGTGACTTGCATCTTCCTGCCCCGCACACCCTGGGGCGCACCCGCACCCCTTCGTCGCACCGCGCCCCGTGGGGCAACTCCGCGCCCGCGCAGCCGCCGCCCGGGAGCGCTGGTACGCGCAACCCTCCCTCCCCCCCTTTCCCTCCCG
>JANHGB010056521.1:0-60817 GCA_026283785.1 Coracopsis vasa
CCCTTCAGATACTGGAAGGCTGCTATGAGGTCTCCATGCAGCCTTCTCTTCTCCAGGCTGAACAGCCTCAACTTTCTCAGCCTGTCTTTATGCAGGAGGTGCTCCAGCCCCCTGATCATCCTCATGGCCCTCCTCTGGACTTGTTCCAACAGTTCCATGTCCTTCGTATGTTGAGGCCACTAGAACTGCACACAGTGCTCCACGTGGGGTCTCACAAGAGCAGAGTGGCAGGATCACCTCCTTTGACCTGCTGGTCATGCTAAGCACCTTCTATAATTTCTCTAGCTTTAGGCACCTTCTGATAATTTCAAGGAGCGAAAATATGTAAGTTTTTGAGTAATTCAGCTTCACATCTCCTTCTGGGAGTTGTGTGATCACTTTCCTGTAAGGCATAACCTTTCTGATGTATTTTTGATAGATGTGAATGTTTCTAAAGGACTAGTAAGTAGCATTAATATTTACCAGGATTGTTCAGCTGCTTATTTTTGTATTAAAGCTTCACTATTTGTGGTTGTCTTTGTAAAAACTAGTATATGAAGAAAACATGTTTATGAGATTCTGTTCTACTTAGCCAAAAGCAATGGAGTAATTTATTGTAGACTAAGACTACTTCATCTCTGGTTGTCCCAGTAAGACTCTAAATCACTGGTGGATTAAATTCATTTATCATGAATATAAGAATAGAGTCTGCTGTTTCACTAGCTGGGATAAAATTACCAGACTATTAGTTCTCATGCTTCAGGATATAAATAGATCATTAGATAGGTTCAGTGATTTTTCTTCCTATACTAATCAGATCCTTTATGTTTTTTGACAATGTTAGGTATTTTACTTGAAGCATGTGATATTAGCCAGACAAGTTAAAGCTACTAGGCATTTCATGAACCTTCACACTCCCAAGGCTACTTCATCAGTCTCAGATTCATCCCTTCCTTTTACTTTATCCTCCCACCAGATAGAAAGAAAGAAATTAAAAAGGAGGACAGATGAAAAAGGATGAATTATATGCAATACGTTGACATTGCAGTCAGAATTCTGTACAGCACTCAATTTATTACACTTTTTTGGTGGAAAAGTCACATGTGGTAATATCAAAGTAAGAATTTTGTTGCAGAGGATATAGAATATTAATATAGCAAGAAAAGAAGAAATGAAAAAATAGGGGAGGAAAGAGATGAATAATTTGTAAGAAAACGCTTTCTTCAACTCATTAAGGTGGCCTGACAGTCATGGAAACTTAAGATTTTTCTTGTTCAAGAAGAAAGTAGAACATATGCAAATGAACTTTTAAAAAACTAATCAAATGAAACTTTTCCCCCTCTTTAAGTCTTTTACAAAGAGAAAAATGTTACTAAGGTAGTTCAGATTAAAGTTTTTACCACAATGGTATTTATAATGATATTTAAATTTCCATGAACAGATCACTATGAGTAGCTAAAACTGACGTTTAAAAAAGTGACTTCACTCCTTCCGTTTCCAGTGACAGGTGAGAGATCTTTTTTTTTTTTCCTTCAAACTGATTTGAATAGATGATCTGGGAAGCAGAGGGAAGCGACAAGGGTTTGCTTTATGCCACTGCTTTTTAGGCAGTCTTTCTGTAGATGATTCGAAGACCTAAGGGGGAATGTTGGGGCAACTGTTCTCTAGAGCAGTTTCTTTCAATGCCAAGAGTTTGGCCTTTTGTTGCAGCATATTACATTTTGGGTTTTGGGGTTTTTTTTTCCCACTTCAAATTTAGGAAAATGTCATTCTGTACATTTTGTTTAGAATGTCATCTAGACATCTAGAAATTGTGATTCTTTTGGTATGGAAAACTTTTAAAAGATGGAGAGATGTAAAAGAGAGTATGTAATTTCCCTTTTTGCAATTCTAAGTCAATTGACTAAGGTTACCATCCCCAATTTAGGATGGAATGAATATAATCAAATTAGTGTTTAAAAAAATCAGGGAATGTAGAGTTATGGCTGTTATTTTTGGATTTGTTTTTTTGTTATTTTTTTTTATTTTTTCCTAAATAAGGCATCCCAATTATTTCAACATTAGTCCATTGGAATAAAGACATTCCCCAAAAGAATGGATCAGTCTGCAATCAAAACAAATCAGTGCATCACACCACCATCTAGTGTTAGCTGGGTGAAATCTTAGTGAAATCCTGAATAGTCTGTAGGCAAGTACAGATTAGGAAATGTTCTAGAAAAGAACAAAGAATGATGAAGTGAGGAAAAGTAATAACCATATCATCTGAGCTACTGTCTTAGATTTTGCAAGCAAAGAAAACAAGTTAATGTGTTCTGTGAAGGAGCAAGGCCTGGCGGCCTTGAAGGAGCACAGTTAAGGCAGCTAAAAGCAATGTTTCATTTTGCACCTCACAGTTTTCTGATGGGTGAGGTTTCAGATTTTTATCTATCTATCTTGAAATTTTCCATGAATGCATTTTTGATGGTATGACACATCAATTTTAACTTCCCCTTAGCGGATCTTTTTTTCACTTGTCATATAAAGTGATGTGATGAAGCAGATTAATAAGGGCAGCCATCTTTCAGGAATGCCAAACTCTTGATCCTTTTCACTTTTTTAGCTGTTATTTCTAGTTTAAAAAATAGTGTGGATATCTTTTCTTGGTTGCCATCAAAGTAAATGCAAAAGGAAATAAACCAAAAGACCCTTCCTATTTGGATAAGAAATCTTCCAGGTTGTATTTGATCCATCTTTGCTATTGTAGTTTAGGTTTGCATTCAGCTTCTGTCCATCACTTGAACTGGATTATTTGTGTAACTGCTATTCCTGGTTTGGTTCTACCCTTAGAAGTTGGGGTTTTTATTTTTTTATTTTGTTCTTTTCTTATGAATGTTGTTCAGAAATGCCCTGAGGAATCATTCTTCTTGTTCAGATTGATCGTCTGAGGATACTCTGTCTGTGTGTTGGACATGAAGCAATCTCATACCTCGTAGCTGCTCTGCAGTAGCTCTAAGTGACATCTTGAGCTCTAGAAATCTCAGATGTGTCTGCTATGAATATGCAGACTGTGTCTCAGAGCCACAGCAGTTCTGGCTGTTCAAGAAAGCAGGAGACTTAGAGTTAATTTTTGCATGTACAGCAGATCGAGTGCCATCTCCAAAGTGCTGGATTTACTGCATGGTACAGAGCAGCTGTGCTCTCTTCTGCATATATTTGTGCCTGGGAAATCTCAGACCAGAAATATAACAACCAGTCTTGGAGCTGAAGTTGTTTCATTTACACAGTGTCTTGTAGTGAAAGAAAATGCTTTAAAGCGTGTAATGGTTTATAAGTGATTGCTTGAATTAAATATATTCATTTGACGTAACATCTTTCTAGTTTTGTGGCTTTGTTTTTCACTAAAATATAACTGCTTGCAAAGCTAATCTCTTAACCGTAGCAGTCATTTGTTCTACTAGTTTGGAGAAAAATATATGACAGGAAGTGATGGTAATCTGAAATGGAGACAGGTTTTTGCCTTGTGAATTTTTGCCTAGAAAGCTGATGAATACTGGTAATTAAAAGAACAATTGCAACTGTGTTGTTTTAGATTATAAGAAAATCCTGTTTAAGAGTGGAGCAGGTCATACACAATTGACTTGGAACTGTTCTTTGCACATTTAGCTGTGCACTGCCTGTTTCATCCTATTATTTTCAAAGATAGAAGAATGTGAATTAGCACTTGCTGCTTAGATGGTGCCTTCAAAACAAGTAAAACAGCAACAGGAGTTTAATGTATAGCAATGCATAATGCATTACCAGAGCCCTATATTCCAGCTTTGAGATTGGCAGTCAACTCAGCTTTGCAAAAATGGGGGGGGGATTAAAACTGTTGTCCAATGGTGTGGACATCGAAAAACTGGTTTATGGATGTCTCTGATTGTGATTCATTTTAGACACATGCTTAGGCAAACCAGCTGTAATCTTGGCTCTGTTGTGTGGCATACAATGAAACTGTGGCTTGCTGATTTCACACTTTTCATGTGTTACTAACAAGATACAACATGATTTTATGTACTGCTTTTTCTTAGCATGCACGTCTTTAACTTGGAATAGAAAGACTCCTTTAAGATCAAAGATTTCTTTAGCTTCTTTACAAGCTGATGATAATTAATTGAAACCTAAATCCAAATCCACAGCTATTCCAAATAAGTTAAAACCAAAGACACACAAAACACTACCCCCAGGTACTCTGTTTATCCATTAACATGATCTATGTTTATCTTTAACGCTGTTGCTGATGTTCATCTTTTCTCCATTGAAAGTCTTTTGGATAATGCCTTACATCCAAACAAACATATGAGATGTTTTTTCAGTGAAGACAGCGGGCTATGTTTTAAAATGTGCCATGCACTATAATCTCTTGTAGTTCTGTGAGGAACTTATTTCCAAAATACATGTTTTTAGAATATTTTTAAGGCTCACTCCAAACTTGTTTTCGTAAATGAAAGATGCTAGACATCAGATTGATCGATGTGTGGGATTTTTTTTTATATGTACTTACAAATTTTTAAACTACAAATTTTAAGTCTTCTGTGCTGCTCTTTAAAATCTTTCATAGATCTTTTATATAAGAATAGTCAGCCAGATTTTCTGCTGATTGTTTTTCTAAGTCTAATTCTATTTTTTATTCCTACCAAAGAAAATCTGTATCGTTGTTACCAAGCATTTAACAGTTTGTGCGAATGCACTTTTCCTACTCCACAGCCTTACTGTATTCGTCAGGGCTCTATGATGCATCAAAAATTTTCTTGACCAAAATGAATATAGGAGAGGAGTCACCTAGTTGGAAAAAATGAGAGTTTGGACAACATTGGTATTTTGGAAGAATGATGGTAGTAACCTTCACTATTTTAGTGCTGGTGGGCACAGAAGAGATCCTGGTTTGCAAATAGTGCAGAATTGAAAATTGTAGAAGTTTTGTGTTTTGTTGACAGAAGTGGAGCAACTTGTCAGGGAAAGCAAAGCAGCCAGTTTAGAGAGGCACTGGTTGTGGTAATTCACATCCTTCGAAGGATCTCTTGACGCCATGCACTTAGATGATTTGGTAGAGTGGTCTATTACTGCTACAGTCCATGACTTATACCATACTTTGGCCCCAGAGTGATATCACTTGCAACTTTCTTATTACATCATTACTAATATGGTCTTGCAGCTCTAGAAAAAAATCGTGATTTACAATTTTACATGGGTTTCCTTCATCTTCTGTTGCCAGCAATAGCAGCAAGAGAGAGGTTAATCTTTATGGCTGTCTGCAGCTGTGAACTGACTCAGCTTTTGTGATTCTTGATGATATACTGATAACAATGGAATAAATCATTCTATTGAAAACTGTGTATAAGTATATCTTGACAGACACTGGAGTTCTGGAAAGACTCAGAGACAGATATCCCAGACTTCCCTAGGGGTCCTACACCAATTCTTCAGTGTAACCAACTTCTATAAACTGTGGCTGGTTTTACCACTTAGCTATTTTAGCTTCTACTCTGATTTTGTATGCTTTTGGTGTCTTGAGCATCGGGTGATGTTGTATGTGTATAGAATATTAAAATGTCTCAAGTCAGACCTCCTCAGACAGAAATTTATTACTTTTTTCACATGGTGTTTTAAGCTCTGCTAAGCTCTAACTAGGCTAAGGCACATAGCTGGTGGGACTTTTCGGCTGCTTCTTCTCACCTCCCTCAGATGAAAGGACAGTTACCTCTTTTATTCACAGACTCTGTATGTACTTGTATAGCACCTTGGCTAACTTTCCTTTTTCTTGGCTACAGCTCAAGCCCTTGAACTTCTGACACTGTTTTACTAAGCTGGATCTGTTTCAAGATTAAACTGCAGAGTATGTCAGCTTTTTAATGGGAGTAGGCTTTAAGTTTTACTGGGAGAACAAGCTAGGAAGATGGTTTACATTCTGCCGTAACTATTTTGCTCCTCAAAATATTTGTAATCTCAGCCATGGTAAAAATAACAAATGAGCAGCCACCAAATACAAATACCTGAAGCTGAACAGTCATAACAAACAGTCTTAGATTGAACTTTATTTGTCTTCGCAATTTAGCAAATACAAATAATGGTGTTAAATGTGAAGCTAGTAAACGTGGAACTGTGCCCAATTTGCAAACACAAAGGTAGCCTTCTGTCCACTCCTCTGTTGTCAGACAGCGTTTTCTGGGTGAAATTCTATGCTTTTCTTAGAGATACAGCAGGTGAAATGATGTAAAGCTGAGACAGGAAGTCTGAGAGCTTAACTGAGTTTTTGCCTTCTGCCTTGGGATTCCCTGTCCTCTGCCTGGTGAATGATCTTGGACCACTGTGCTCTTCCCCTTGCCTCCCGTGGATGCTGGCCGGCCACCTCTGTCTCCTCAGGAGGAGACTGATCCATGCAGTAGATTTTTGTAAGGGCTGGAAAGGCTCTGCAGATAGCTTAGTCTTGAGGGCCTGCCTTCACTTAACAAGGCTCTATGTTAATATGACTGCCTCACTGTCCACATGCAGCGGTCTTCTATTTTTTATTTCAACTAGAGTTTGTGAAAAGCTCTTAGGAAGCCTGTCTGCAGGTCTTGTGCCTTTCTTCTTAGTCAAAGAGAGGCTTGGACTACCTTTGTATAAACCCAGCCTTTTTATATGGCATAACAAGTTTGGAGTGGGATGAAAGTATGTTTTTTCCAAAAGTGATTTGCTGTACTAGCTGCATTTCCAATTTGTTATGGGTTTTGCAGGTCAGACCTTCTAAGGAAGGGCCCAGCTTAGATGAAACAGTGGTTTAAAAGTAGGTGTCTGAAAGGGACACTTGGAGCACTTTGGAGTTCCATTTCTCCTATTTTTCTTTAAAGGTAGGTGGCTCTTTCTGCTTTACTCTGTGTGGGTCTCAGTGCTGTTCATGTAAGTTAAATGTGGGTGTGACTGTGGGTATAACACCCATCTGTGTGTTAAGTGATCTTTGAACTTGGCCTTCCAACTTCCTTCAAGGACTTCTCCAAGTGAATCAGAGTTTCATTTCTCTCTAAACTGGGACAGAGTTAATGTGGGAAGTAGGTGCTTAAGTGTTTGGCTTCTGAACATATAGAACAACCTATATGTAGGTGCTAATGGAGAATTCTATTGCAAAAGATCCAGTTGGTTTTTATTGCTTCAAGACCATCCTTACTTTGGAGAACAGATAGTCCTATTTATTTTTGCTATCTGAGGCATAGAATGTTGGACATTATGTGGAATATAGGTGGTCTGGATTTCAATGTGTCCAGTGATGCTAGAAGTCAGCAATGATTATTCTTAATCATATGCCAAATTAGAAATAGAGAATTAGAAAAAAAAATATGAAGAATGGACAAAATTGTCTGTAATAACAGCTGAGTTGATAGTGCTAAAGTATTTAGGTTAATAAGCTCTGCCTGCTGTGTTACCTAGTTTTAATCCAAATTGTTGTGTGTTTGGTGAATACACTGCTGGGTTTCATAGTCCCTTCTTCAGGCAGCCAAACAGGTTAAGAAACCCCTAGAACGTCCTGCTGAATGTATTAGGCCATTCTCATTGATATGCTCTGGCTACTTGGTGCTGCTCTGGTGATGCAAAGCAGCCATAAACCTGGATTAATGTAGTAGAGCAGCGGGAGAATTCAGTAAAGAAAGAGGGTGGCTGTAGTTTGCTGTGATATTTTGTTCTTTGAGACTCATATCTAACATAAATTAGTTGACAAACTTAAATTATAGTTTAATGCAGTTAAATTCTCCCAGGAGTCATGAATGTAATTAAATTATTATGTTTAATTTTTTTTTTTTTTTTTTTTTTGGAGGGGGGGAGGTGTGGGCTGTATGTAGGGATAAATCTTCATCTGTTTTAATTAGCGATCGCTCACAGTCTCAGAGGACCTGCTCTTAGCTGTGAAAGATGAAAATGTCATACTCTGTGTCTTCATACTTTTGCCCAAACAGGGGAAGATTAGAGAACAAGAACAAGGATGAGCATGGGCTACATATCCATGGAAAGGAAGAGTAAGGGTTTGGGATTTTTTTTTGATTGTGGTTTAAAAAGTTCTTTTCTTTTAGAGTCAAAGCATATAAAGAAAGAAGAGAGTTGGCTCTCAAAGTTCGAGGTCAACCTTAAGGTCTGTGTTCACTAGCTTTGACTAAACTGGAAAAATAGTAGGAGTATCTTGTCTTGCAATATTAGCCTGTCACAATGCCTACCATGAAATAGTGAGCAGCTGATGTTAAACAGGTAGTAAAATGGAAAGCTTTATTTCTAAACTCTTAAAATTATATATGAACCCATTCTAAGAAGAAAATGGAGCACGCATTGGAGAAGATAGATACGTCTAGTCTTCTTCTCAGTACAATACAATGTTTTATACCGTCGTTTTCTCCTTATTATATTTTATTTGCACTCTCAGCATAATGAACTAAAATTTCCGGAAATGACTAATAACCTTCTTCTCTTTTTGAAACACAGCATAAGTTAAGTAAACTGTGCCAAAGTAGTTAATAATTTGTTTTCTCTATATGTGTAACTATCAGCCCTACTTTTATAGTTCTGCAAGGAACAAAAAAAATAATAGAAGACACAATTTCATAACTTTAGCTACAGAGCAAATGCATGACCCCAATCTCTCTTGCTTCTGTTCTTTGATTGCTTTCTAGTACAAAATTGATGGTATCTCAGATTAAACTTCTTGAGCGTTAGAATCAACCTCTCAGTGATGAATTTGGCAACTTCTCCCATATCACACTGGAGCAAATGTAGTCTCATGTATGTGCCCTTCCCCTTTTTTACTAAGTTTTGGAGAAATACTGTCTTTGAATTTGCAGAATTTAAAAGAAATCCGTATAGAAATTGAGATTAATTACTTTGTTTTGTATACTATGTTTATTCTCCTTGGCTAACTACTGGGTCAGACTTGATGTTGAGCTCTTCAGAGCTGGGCTTTGAAAAGTTGAGATGTACAACCTATTAAATTCTGAAGCTTTTTATATTCATTCTTTTTGTCTTTGTATTCAAAGCATTGCTGAGGTCTTCTTTATATGCATTACTATACCTCTTTAAATTAAGCTGTAATTTAAAATCAGTTTCATTAAACTAGTCCAATAGGCTCTGCAGCCACCCTTATTTCAGCATAATCTAAGTTTATTTCAGGTTAGTGTAAATCAGCTAGGAACATTGTTAACTTAGAATGTAATAATCCATTAAATTAGACTAATATTGAAGATGTCCTCACAGGAGTTTGTGCTGGTATATACTCAAATTAGTTAGAGCAAGTTTATGTCTACACAAGGAATTAGAAATGACATCAAGCACCTACTATCATAAATTCCATCACCTGGGTGAGTAATTTGGAGGAATCAGCATGCAGGAAAAGAAGAGTGAGAAAAACAGAGCTTTTCACTTTGCCTGAGCAATGTAAGTGGTCATGGTGTATATAAGGACTAAATCTTTGTAGGCTGTTTTACTCCTTGCTTCTTTAGGCTTGGTATAGTCAGTAACAGCAATGACTTGTAACGCTGGCTAGGATTGCACCAGTCCAGAAAAAAGCCAGGGTAGGATGCCTCTTTCCTCTGGGTAAGCTGCCTCCTGCACCTGAACTTGTTCCTTCAATTCTACCTGCTGTTACTATTGCATGGCATTGCATTGAGTACTGTCAACATTCCCAGAGATGTTCGGGAAGCTTCCAGCTTCTCAGAAGTTTCCTCAGGATTTTTCCCCCCTGAAGCTTAGCCGGGCTCCTGTTGTGCCTGCCCCATCCTCAGCTGTCTGCCAGGCCAGTGGTGTGTATGCTGGGTTCCTATGTCCTAGCTTCAGACCGTGAACAAGGAAGAAAAGACAGCTTCCTTTTGTGGTTCAGCTAGTAAATTTTGTGTTTGTTTTTTCACAGCTCAATCTGATTCTATTTGCAGATATCACGGGAGGGGTGGATATAGAAGAAGACAAATATAGGAGTGGGGGTTTTGCATGAGGAACAAGCTGTGTTTTGTGGCTCTTCTGCCTCAAAAGGATTTTTAGGAGGGAAATATGCAGGTGCAAAATGTTAAAAATAACCTGCGCTCTATATCTGGGAAGTTTATAATACCATCTGTGCTTTGGCACTGCTTTCATCAGCAGAGAAATACTGGGCTGCTTCCCTACTACTAGTAATTTCTTCTACTGAGTTGCTACTTAAAAGAAATTAAAAATTGTGTGTTTAGTAATATTCACTGGTTTTTATTTATTTATTTTTTTTATTTGAAATGAATGTATGAAAGATGCATTTTTGGGACCTAATTTTAGTTCTTATAATTTAAGAAGTTCTACCTAATTTAAGTTCAAATTATTCTTTTACTTTAGCTGAACTTATGCAAAGACTAAAAAAGAGGGACAGAGGAAGGGGCAGTGTCTTTTTTTAAGAAATTGGAGTTTACTGCTAGATTTGCTGTCTGTCTTGTTTCCCTGACTTCTTTTGCTTTTAATTTTAAGGTGTACATAGATCTTATGTTTACAGCTCCTCAAGGAGAATGTACTTAGGTGTTACATACCTTCGGGGGAGGCTGTGCTCTTTTAAGGAGGCCTCATTGAGCTAAACTGTCTTTTACTGTCAAGTTGTATGTAGCTCTTGAATTTTTATTTATTATTTTTGTGGCACCTTCAATGTAATTTTAGCTGCTAGACAGAAAATCCGGTATCTTTGTGTGCTCTGCTTTGTAGGCACTGATTCTGAAAACCTCTGTGTTCACTTAACATAGCTGGTTGTTGTCCTAATAGCTTGTCTGTGAGTATGTAAGCACTAGCTTGTGTACAAGCTACAAAGGACATGTCTTAAGGTAGAGAGAATATAAAATCATGTATATATGCTTGGTATGCAGAGCTCTTGATTTTTACTTTTCACTTGATTAGATAGTGCACTTGAATTTGCTGTAGGTTGAATGTATGCATATATTTTGGATGATTGCTAGCCATACGAAAAGCAAAACTTGCTGTATTCAGTATTGTGATTACAATCTGATTGTGGCCTGTGAGTCACACTTAACATGGTTTATGTTTGTATGCAAAACCCAAAAAATAGTAGAGTGCAAGCTCAAGCTTCTGAATGCTGTGAAAGTGAGACGGGCTCTCTGCACTCTTATTTGGGCCTGCAAGTGATGAAATTATTGCTTTTGTGTGTATGTTCGTTTGTTTCTGAGAGAGGAAAGGCCAACTCAGAATTTACAAGCACTGTGGACTGATTACTGCTCTTGATGTGATATAATCTTGGGAACACCACAGACAAGCGCAACCAGAATTCTGGTTCTTTCTTCAAAAGTTGTTTGTTTGTTTGTTAGCTTGGGTTTTTTTTTGTTGTTGCTGTTGTTTATGGGAGTTTTTGGAGAGGGGAGGTGGAGGGGTTTATTTATTTATTTTATTTCCTGCTGAAGACAATAGGGAAATATGTGACAGCACAGATTATCCAGAGCAGTTTGGTTTTTTGTACTTCTTTATTTCATTTTTCTACAATGTGCTGTAAAAACCAGAAAGTACCATTCCTGCCTTGGAAGACAGAAGGCTATGAAACTAATGTCGTGAGGAAGCAATGAAACTGGAGGCTGTAGTTCTCTGGGGGATTACAGAATGAGACCTGAACTTGAAATCCTCACATAAACAAGATGTGCTTCATGGCACATTTAAATTTCTGGTATTTTAACCCCCTCCCTACCATGACACAAGAAATTCCTTGGCTACATAGTAAAGCAGCAAATAATACTTGGATGGTCTTGGCCCCAGTCAGATGTTTTGACTTGCTACTGAATTTTTTTCTCATCTCATTTAGATTTTGGCACATCAGATTTAACAAACCTTTTTTTTTTTGTTTTTAAACCACATGTGCTCATGACTGTTTTGCTGCTAAAGTATTAAATGCTGGTTTAATTCTTGTGCACTTGTATCTGTAACTTACTCTTGCTTGACTTTGCAACAGTCTTACATAATTCTTTCTTAGTAATTGTGGTTTGTATCTATATTTGAAAATTTCTTATTGCCTGTCTCTTGTTATTTCCATCTTGTGTGACAATTGTTTAGACCTGCCTGGTAGACTTTGTAGAGCTATGGATAAAGAAATTTATGAGGGAAATGCATTTATTTTTACGTAGGATTCCTCTCTTCTTACCTGGGCCTCTCCAGAAGCAGCATGAAAATAATTTGGGAGTGAGTGTGACCCTTCAGTGAGGTTAAGTGGCCAGAACATCTCCAAGATCTGTGTTGTCTAAAAATCTTCACACATTTGTAATGTTAATAAGGGAGCACCATGGATGATGGAATGAAAATATGTTCTATCTCCATTCAGTCAGTCTCCTAATTATAATTGTCTTTTAGGACATCTGTGGCTAATTCTAAGTTGCCCTAGAAAAGTAACAGAAAACAGCAAATATATGGAAATGCTGGAAAGGATCATGGACTCAAAGCTGTAAAGTTTTCCTTTTTTTTTTTTTAGTACAATGTTTAGAGCCAGAGAAGTATATTAGAGATTCGGGCTGCTTTATCACCTGGAGTTTATGACTTGGCTCTAACCAATTTGTCTAGTCAAAAACTGGTCTTGGATTATATTTTCATATTTCAGTTAGGCAGTGTAAGGTTACAGCTTGCTAAGTGTTTATTGATGCATTACAAGCATGGATTAAAGAAAAACCCCAGTTTCCACAAATGTAGGAATGAGAGAGATTTACTTTCTGAATGACATGTCTGGATAGATGGAGGGTTGGATTCTGCCAGACTTGAGTGATTTCTCTCTGTCTGGATGTGTCACTGGTTAACCAGCTGGGAAAAACTGACTGTTGTATGATAGAGTCAGAAGATAATTATTGGACTTTTTTCCTTCTCTTACATGTTTTCTCAGAGGATGAATTCCACTAAATGATTCATTTTTGACCTTAATGAAGAATCACCCAAATTCCTAGTATTTCAGTTTCTAAAGCACTGTTGTTCTCATCTCTTGATTAGTATGTACTGGTGCAAACTCATTTCCACATTTGCACTGCAAGGCAATGTGGAGAAGATGCTCTGCTGTAATTTGAAGTTATTGCCAGAAAATGGTAGGCTTTTACTATAGATCTCAACACTTTTAAATTTTAGGTATTTGGAGATAAAAAGCCAATTTTGTAATAACCTCGCTTTTCTTAAATGCCTCAGTCACTCCAGAAAATGGAACTGCTTAAGGAAGCCTTTGGATTTAGAATTCCATTATTAATATGGACTTGCATTTCCATTGTGATCAGCTGTGTCTTTTCCTGAATGTATGTAGTCATTTGTTTCATTTCTGTGCTTTATCAGGAATGAATGGAGGTGCATTCTAGTTCAAAGAATGATAGGTGTGACCACATCATGTAGTAACTTTTGCATGATGTAGGTGAAAGCCCTTCTTATTTTTGTAGCTAAATTATTTTCAATTAGAAGTTGATTTTTCCTAGAAACGTTATGCCCATGTGGTTATTATGTATGCTGAATAGATATCATAGTTAGGTAAGGATATCATCAACCAGACCATTCCCATTCACCATGCAAGCCTCAGGATAAAATAAGCTTATTTTGAAGCTGTTTTTAAGTCATAAGTAATTACATGATTCATAACTTCAGGTAGTTTGTTGTTTGTTTTTCAGAACTTAACACCTATCTTCAGTTCTTTCTTGCCTGTTGTGTTTTGTTTGTTTGTTCATTTTTTTCTAATCAAGTATGCATTTTAGGGCTTCTACTTGCCAAGTTTTGTCTTCGTTGCTGTTCCAGTCAAGCTTTTCATTTTTGCAATATAGCTGATACCTGGCTGATTTATTAGATGTGCTGTCAGCTCAACTACTTACTCTATTAACTGGTCATGTCTTAAATTTATTTGACAGTGTTGATACAAGTGGGAAAATGGACGTGATTCCGTCCGTTCATGTCAACTTCTACAGCAAGGAAAGCTGAATTTTGGCTTGCAGGATAGTTTTTGTCCCCTTAATATGAAATTGTCATTCTATCATGTGGCTGAACTTTAAGACTTTAGAGAACTCAGAGCAGTGCTGGGGTATGTGTGCATATATCTCTTTTTGTATATATATAGTCTGTTTGAGAAGGTAGTAAATACAGGCAGGACTGTGAGTTGTTTGATCAAGGAGAGAACTGCATGATGTACTAGCAGATGTACCCAGTTGTGGGGATCATGTGAAAAAAAATTAGCGGAACTTGGTTGAAACAAGAAATTCAGATTTTGGTCAGCCCTACAGGCAGCAATGAGGAGAAAAGCCTAGTACTATGCTAGATGTGAACTCTGAACTGGGTGCCAGAGCCCCAGTCTGGAAGGATCTATATGCCAAGCTGCTTAAGCTGAACTGAAAACCCTCCAGTAGTTGCTTGGGGTCTCGTAGCATGTCATTAAACCTCTCCTTATTAAGAAAATAGCAGGTGAACATGCAGTAGAAAATGCTAATTGGGCACTGCGTTATTGTGGTTTGAGCTATAGAAAGAAATTGATAAGATATGTCAAACCAAGTGAAAGATATTATTAGACTCCACAGTTCAATCAGGACAATAGGCATCTTCTTTATTAGAAAATTTGACTGAATCAATGAAACAGGCCGTTCAATCAACGGATTATGAATCTCAGTCCCCAGGGTATATGAAAACACAGCTACTGCTTTAATGTATGCAGTCTGATCATGACAGTATAGAAACATTTATTGAACTAGTGAAGTATGTGCTTGAAAATGGAATGACTTCTGTCTTAAATGGTATCTTGTATCATGAGGATCAATAAAATCCCTATGCCGTATGAATCCTAAAGATGATTCTGTATCTCTGAGCTGTTTTCTAGCTGGTTTATGTTCTCAAGTTGGTGCAGATAACTGTATGGAAAAACTATCATTTAAGTAAATTTGTTTTCATCCCAGCATGGTAAATAGAATCCTTTTGAAGATACTATGTACTTGAATGAATTTAAAAAGCAAAAAGGTCTTATCCCCTATTTTGGAAGAGTCAGGTTGGAAATAAGGATAAGAATTGATTTAATTCATATGTAATCTATATATTATTTTGCATATATGTATTTAATTTGTAATGTGTATTTATTTTGTACATTGTATTAATTTTGGATTTAATTTTGTCAAGGAGCAAGGAAGACAAGTGTCACACACTTTTAGTTTTATACCTGCGTTAAGCAGCTGGGAGGCAGAACTAGCAAATAGCAACTAGCAGTCTGAAGATGTAACTCTTCTCAGTTCGGTTGGTTACAGGATGTTTTCTGAAAATCTCTTGGTAAGTTCCTTCTCGCTTCCTTCTTCTTCTTCTTCTTTTCTTTTTTTTTAGTGTTTCTGGCCTTGGTTGCAGAATTATTTTGCATGTGTGTGAGACATCCAGGAGGAATTGTAATATGAATAATTATTTATCAGTTAAATATGAGTTGTTATAAACAGTTGATCAGTAACTGGCTGTTCATTGCACTATCTAAAGCATCTTTCTTTCTCAGTAGTATCTGAAATGGTTTCTCTGTGGCATTTTACAGTACATTGATCAGAAGAATTTTGAAATTACTAAAGCCTTCCCATAAAATTTGTGCACAGTTATGCATTATTAATCCATGCTACAAAATTGGGGAAATATTCAGTTTATTTTTCACAGCAGTTGAATGCAAATAATTTTCACTTGTGAATGGGGTTTCTTCTCACTTCGCAGTTTTTTACATAGCAAAAAGTTTTTCTAGACGTACACAGATAATTGTAGTGGAAAAAATGCAGAATTAATCATGTGGAAAGAGTCTATTTCAAAAGAAATTTAATAATAACCACCAGTGTTCTTCATATTTTGTCTTGTTTCTGTACTTAAGCTGAAAACTGCAACTTTTAAATATGCATCTGAAGTTGTCCATTGCTAATTTTATTGTGTGTAGGATGGTCTGAGAAAATCAGCAAGCGTTTGGGCTGTACAGTCTCTCTCTCTTATTAATATGTTTGGCTTCTGGGATGAGGGTATCAAGATAAGTGTTGCAATATACTTGACAGGAAAACACTGTCATAAAATTGCATATATATATATGAAAAAATATATATATGTGAAAATAGTAAATGTATATTCTGGTTTGGTTTAGTGATATATGTAAGGATTAGATGTATGTATATAAGGAGGGTGTGCATGTGTGTCTGTATAAATCTGTATTACTTCTGAAAAGCATCCTTTTACCTCTCATTCTTACCTCAGTTCCCAGTATGCCTCTTCCATCTCAGTGTCTTAGTTTCTTGACTGTTAACTTAGTTTTCTATGTATCAATCAGAGACTTCTGCATTCTAGCAAAATAGTAGGCAAAGCAATGAAATTCTATAAATACCTCTGTTTCCTTTATCCCAGTGTATTAAAAGAGCATCTCCTGCAACAGACTCCCAGGTTGAGATTGGGGTCGATAATTATTATGGCAATAACAGCCTAAAAACCCCTACAAGAGTAGCCATGAATAAACAATATTTTGAAAATAGTGTGTATGTAAATTATTATTCCTCAGCTTAGCAAGTCCCTGCTCTGTTAGAAAAGCTATTTTAACAGGTTTTAACTTACTATAATTTGCCACTTCCCAGGAATTCTATGAAGTACACAAGAACAGACATATAGGAGGATTTTACTGTCTTGTCCAACTGAGTTTCCAATTCAGATATGGATATTCAGATATGGATTGGGTTTGTTTGGAAGGGACCTTAAACATCATCTAGTTCCACCCCCCTGCCATGGGCAGGGACATCTTCCGCTAGACCAGGTTGCTCAAAGCCCCGTCCAGCCTGGGATTGAATGCTTCCAGGGATGAGGCAGCCACAACTTCTCTGGGCAACCTGTTCCAGTGCTTCATCACCTTCACAGTGAAGAATTTCTTCCTTATATATTATCTGAATCTACCCTCTTTCAGTTTAAAGCCATTCCCCCTTGTCCTATTAAGGGTCATGAATGGAATCATGGAATCATAGAATAGTTAGGGTTGGAAAGGTCCTTAAGATCATTTAGTTCCAACTCACCTGCCATGGACAGGGATGCCTCACAAATAACACTGTTTAACTGTCTCAGCAAAATGTTATCTTAATAGCATGATTGTTAATAAATTATGGTTAATAAATTATAAGAATTGTGGGCTGGTTTTTTTTTTTTTTATTTTTTTAAACTTCCTATTCCAAGGGGAGTTGGAAATCTTCGTTTTGAATCAAACAAGAAGGTGTTTTGCAGTGTGGCTGAGGGTACAGTTTCTTACAGGCTGGTAATATTTACTGGTTTGAGACTGATACAGAGCTGTGGGATATTTTCACGAAGGTTTTGCAATGAAAATTGCAAAATACCTGTAGAAATTTAATCCTCTATTAATACTGGATTTTGAAAATGGCTGTAGAAATAGATTTAGAATTAAAGGTAATATCATTCTGAAAGTTCAGATATTATGAGAGCCGCTCTTCAGGTGTGGCTGTAAACTCAGTATTCAAATCAGAGTTTCGTAGTTATTGCTGTTTCTAGGTGAATGAATATAATAGCAAAAATAGGGAATTATTCAAATCACTTTGAGTTTGCTTAATATTTAACCTAGAGACAAACTAGGCATTACACTGAAAGCTAAACATTTTAAATGTGCTGTCAATATTGAAGTAAGTGTTGAGGTGGTTGGTTTGCCCACTTTTGCTATCATTTGCTATTTTAGAATCATCTTCATTTGCAAGAGTTTGTAAGAGTGGATATGAAGTTAAAAAAAAAAAGCTGCATAACCAAGACCCACAGTATTTTGCTGCCTACTGTTCAGTGGCTTTGCTGCTTACCATTGTGGAGATGGACTACACTTTTGGTTCAGATAAATGCACTTTGTTAAAGTTAGTGATAGTTGTCACTGGCATTAGAACTGGATTAAAATTTCTATGCTAAGGTCTGTAAGTTAAAGATTACCTCTCAAGTCATCTGCTGAAGGAAGTTAGTTATTAAAAGCAGGAAGAGAACCATGTTCTTCAAGTCATTATTTTAAGCAGTAGGAAACTGTGTTGAAATGTTTTTAAAGAACATTCTCACATTACTATTTATCCTTCTTAATGCATTTTAGCAATAGACATTTCTGTTAGTTCAAATTATATTTTAATAGTCTTCTTAGTGAAATGAATTTGGAGGTGACAGTTACATTTTCAAAACCCATTATATACTCAGCACTTTTACTGTGCTTTCCATCCAAGAACCAGCAATATATATTCTCTTTGAGAAGCATGATTTTCCAGCTGTTACTCTAATAGTTCATTCTACTTGCCTCCCTTTCACTCATTTCCTGTGTAGTTCTAAATCTTATCCACCCTTTAAAGTTCAGTTTGAGTTTCTGAGAACTTTTTCTGCTTCTGTAGATTTGTATGTTCAAAGAGCTGTCTGCCAGTCTCCTCAGTTTTTCCTGCTTTGCTTTCATTTTTTCTGCTCTGTTCCTCCTCTTTTCCATTTTATTCTCCTACCTTTGAACTGAGCAGCAAATATCCTTATGATATTTACAGGAGAAATAGTATTTGGATAGTTCTTTCTTTGGTATTTCCATTGGAAATATCACAAGCAGTCATGTTTCCATGATATTTCCATTGACATTAACTTCAGAACGACTTCCTTTAATCGGGCTTAGGGGGGGAAGTTGCTTCATATTCATTGCCAGTTTTGTGTGTTTACTTTCTCTCTTTTAAAATCATTTTATAAATTAACTGGGAGGAAAAAGATCACAATCAGTTGGCTTGTCTTTATTCTGATTGAAAACTAAAGCAAATGTAACTTCTGCAGCTATGTAATGTTCATATGGAGGAAGAATATATTAACGTGATTTAAATATTTATATATATAAAAGCTTAATCTGCTGAAATAATACATTAAAGGAAAGATATATTCTAATGTTTGAAAATTAAGAAATTATTTCATGCATCACGAAATTTAAATTGTTGTCAAGGTATGAGAGGCCTTGTTTTAAGCCCTGACTTGTATAGGGCAATTACTGAGAGCTTTCTGAATATTTATCATTATTTCTTTTGGAAAAAGCAAATAAAAATTAGTTCTAATTTAACATTTTATTCATAGATCCGTATTGTACTAGAAGGGCCTAGTAGGTGAGTAGAAATGAAAAAAAGATGCAGTAGAAATCTTCTTCTTACATAACAGCATGCCCCATGCTGTTATTGATTCCATTACAGAAAAATGCTCGTGTTGTTATCCAGCTGTGTGCTGATCAGTGTAGTTCTCCAAACATCAGTCTCCCTGAACATATGGTGCCTGATTTTTGAGGCTTTGTACTCCACATTTGTTGGACTGGAACAGATAGCTTGGTATTTGTAGGCTTTTCTACCTGTGGTCCATAAATGTACTTCTGAGGCAAAAGCCATGGTCTGTCCACAGATTGCACATACCAGAGGCCTTTATAGTTAGGTAATTTCTTGACAGTAGCTAGTGGGAAGAATAGGGATGAGAAATATCTGGGAAGCTGGTACAGCTGGTAATACTGCACTTTATTGGCAATAATCAACATTTATGTGCCAGAAGTTCAACCGATATAAGGTATATCATGGTGTTCCAAAGAAGAATTCTAGTAACAGGAAAAAAAAAAAACAACCCCCATAACACCCCACCTAAAATAAGGTACTAAAGTTAACAATGAGAAAGTTCTTGTATTAGGACAAAATATTTTTTCTGAAGAAAAATGAAATAGATTGTATTGGACCAGAAATGACAGTAATTAACTTCTGCATTTAAAACATGCAGCTGCAGTGCACTATGCCTGGAAGAATGGTTTTGTGGAGTTAGTCAAGAGACCTGGGTTGTGTTATTGGCATTTTCACAAAATTACTGAATTTCTGTCAGTCAGTCACTTAGTCTCTGTAGTTAAATGAAATAACTTTTCTACTTCAAGAGAATATGAAATGATTGTGGGGTGCCAGGAGTAATGCTGGCTGTACAAATGTTTAGCTATATCAGTGCTTTAGGTTGCATGTTTGTGTAAAACCATACTAGAAAATCAGTTAGAACCATCCATGCAGCCCATTTAGGCTGTGGGTAGTCTTTACCTTAATTTGCACCTGACAGGAGTTACATGCACCAATGAATTGGAAGCTAAGTAAAATATCATCCAGCTTAAATGGAAAATTCATTTTATTGTAGCAGGGGCTCAGGCAAATACCAGTGAATCAAAATACTGAGCCATACAGTCCATTTGAAGTTCCTCAGACTCATCCTGTTGACTTTGACAGGTTTTTGATTGCTTGTTTAGAAACACTAGTGTCCTGTGAGGTGTAGAATCTAGTTAACAGTCCTATTTTAACTCACACTGGCATAGAAAAAAAGACTAGAAAGGGAGATTAAAATATCATGCAGTATTGAAACTCTGAGGTCTTTTGCAGAACGGGAATTCCATTTTTTTTTCTTTTTTTTTTTTTTTCATGGAGCTTTGAAATTTTGCTTTGACTTCTATTACCTGGTATTTTTGAAGCTATTTAAAACCTTCAGCAGTGCAACAGTTCATATGAATACTTAGCCATTGTAAGGAACATTTGAAGAAGGCTGCTAAAGAGCAGGGGCACTGGTTTTCCAGAACATAGTTAGGACAATGTCATTAGATAGTGAGAAGAGTAGGATCTTTTTCAAGCCTGGATACTAAAGAGTTGTGACAGCTTTGACTGAAAATCCTTCTGACTCTGAGATGCTTCAGCCTCTTTAGCAAACTTACTCTGCCTCCTTTTATTCAAAAGGTGGTGTCTTTACATTTACATTCTGCAGTGTTCTTACATGCTTTTTAATCATTCTTTTAATGAGAAGATAATTATGTTCCTATATATTTCATCTGACAGATCTGACTGAAATTGGCTAACAGTTCCAGAAATTCCTTAGGAACCTGCATGCAACCTTCAAACTTTTTTTCCGAGAAAAGTCAGCCATGTTATTAGCTCAGATTATTTATTTTTGCTTCTCATTAATTCAGCCACCCTTAATGATGGAAATAAACCCTGAAATTTGCTTTTTGAGATGTGTTGCAGTGGCTTACCTGCTTCTTTTATGTTACCTGTTTTTCAGGCTTGTATTTTTAATGTTGCCATTAGCCAGCATGTTGAATGGTGAGAAATTATAAATGCTCTGAATCAGTTTTTAGGTAATCTATCCTGAGTGCCTTATTGGCAGCATAATATGATTCAGAAGCAGAAAAAGCCTGCGGAAATCATAGGTGACAGAGATCGTGTTTATTCATTAGAAACACAAATGTCAGCAGCAGGAGGACTATTTTAAACACTCCACTTCTCTTGACAAAGTTGTGACAGCCATGCCAGGTTCATGAAACCTGTAAACTCACAGGACAACTTAATTAAAGACCAAGAAGATGTGTATTTCAGAGGAAAAAAAAAAGTAGTAACAGACCCAAATGAAAATCAGAGGTGTGAATAATCCGAACAGAATGCTTTGACAAGGTACTCTGAGTTTACTCTATCTCTTTCTTAACCCTTGCAGTCTTTGGTTGATCACTTCCCTACCTTGTCCTTCTAGAGCATGTCTGCACACAAAAGTGAGATTTTCATGTAGTAACTATCTTCTGTTTGATGTCTGTTTAAAATATCTGCAAACAGACAATGTTGTGACAGGAAAGTACTTCTCGTGGAATTACCTCCAGTAGAAGTGATCAAGGTTGTCTAAAGAGCTCATGCTCTCTCTTTACCTTTACCTATATGTTGGAAGGTATGTTGTAAACTACTATCATAAATTCTAAACTTCTGACTGGAAGGATGCCCAACAGAAATCTTTCAGTGATCAGATTAGTTTACATTAGAATTTCTTTTCACCAGAAAAAAGTGCTGGAAGCTATAATTTAGGCATTTGTTTAATCAAAACAGGATTTCAATTAAAATATTTTTGTCAGAAAATGAAGAAATGACAAAAATAAAATCATAGAGGATGTAATTTAAGAAGAATTAGAAAAACCAAAACAACCCAAACCATCTAGCATTGCACTGTAACAGGATTTCCTTATCAACCACTTTCCAGATTCAGTAACTCATTTGGCCATGCCAGTGACTGGTCTCATGCCAACCTAATACAAGTTGGTTCCACTTGTCACCCTTTCAATTTCCCAGCTGGACTCAGTTTTAAAGGGCATATTAGCATTATCAAAGTAATCTTTAGTATGTGTACTGGTTTTAGTTTACATCTGTTTTGTTTCTAAATCTTATTAGTGGAAAAAATAACGAAATGCATGAAAGATAATATGACTATTATCTTTGCATGGTATCAGATGTTATGCTCTCAAACTAAACGCATTCTCTTCTTTCAAAAGAATGTGAAATATCTTTTCCAGCACATGGCAGTAGAAAGCACTTGCTTAAAGAGTGCTGGAGAATCCCTATTGCAGTCAGAAATGTAAGTAATATATATCCCTGGTAATTAAAAGAATATTAATTCCATTATCTGAAAAAATATCATTGCTTATTAACTTTAGAAGACCCTATTTTTGTATTCAAAACTTTCCACTCTAAAATAGTGAAAAATAATGAAAATAATTGAAAAGCAATGGCTGTCTAAATACTCTTAAGAAAAGGAAATAAGGCTATATAAATACCTAAGTAATGGAAGATATTATCTGCTTTTCCATCTCTTCTCTCTTTTATGAATTCTGTCTAAAATTAATTTTGTTAGGCTTTTTGTACAGCTTTTTAGAACTTGCAGTGTTGGGGAGGCCTTGTTTTAGGGAGATTCTGTTCAGATAATACGTTTGCTGCTCTTTCTTCAGTTCTTACTGAGATAATTAATGGCAATCTTTTGGTTACTCAGAGGCATTAGTAGAGGTATTATTCACAAATATCAAGGCTTGAAGTGTAAAAGAGAAACTGAAAATAGCGCTGGAGACAGGAAGTGGCATTTGAAAAGAAACTATGAACAGCGTAGACTCCATGCAGCAACCATCAAGAAAATTGCTACTACCAGAGCAGTTCAGTGAAAGAATGTTCTGTGAACACATCTAGGTGGGAGCGGGGTCCCCCATTTGTTCTTTCTTATAAGGTGAATGAGATTATGTTTAAGCTAAAGACTGATGGAGGAGTGAGTATAATGAGATGGAGGTTATGCCGGGGTAAGAAATACAACTTTCAATTGTGGTAAAGTAGTCATATAAAGGTCAGTCTAAAAAAAGATGAAAGGGAAGAAAAGCACCTGCCTCCATTTAAACGAATGCCAATAAAAAGTAAACTTACTATAGTCTGTGCTCTGTGTGTTACTCTGAAATACTGGATTGGAGATAAAATCGCAGTGGAAGTGGAATACCAGGGTCACCTGGTCCCTTGGGCCCCAGTCCACATGTGTTTCGTACTCAGTTCACTCATCCTTGGCATTTCTTGCCCTTGTTAATGTAGAGGAAACAGTTGCATTCCACAGAATTAATTAGAAACTGTATTTAATGCTTCTAATTATTTGAGGGTCTATATTTTAGTCCATTCTGTGTTGGAGTTAATGTTATAAATACAAGACTTTAATCTTTCCTCCCTCTTTTGTCATTTCCTCTTTCTTTTCCTCTTTTTATCTCTTGTATCCAAATGATTTCTTCCCATCCTTTATAAAAAACTGTCTTTTGCTAATTATTTTATAGCTGAATAGGCTCCCAGGCTAGCTGACTGTGCAGCTGCATAGAATCTTTTGCCTGCACAGTGTGGGATGGTGAGAAAAGGTTGGGTGCTAACAACTTCAGCTGATGCAGGTAGTTTTGCAGCTGAATTTCCAGCCACAAACTCACCCTCCCACACTTTTCCTTCACATGTTCCCTTCTTCCCCTTCTCTGGGCATCAATCTCTGATTCTTTTTGAAAGCAGTACTTTTCTTGGCAAGAAAACAAATAAATGCTTGCTTTGTTTTAATCTTCCCTGCCACTTCCCAGATCATTTAACAGTGCGAATTTTTATTTCATCTTTCTATCCACACATAAAATTATCTAGCTAAAGGGTGCTACTTTTTTTTACTCTCTTATATCATACTTTTCCATTAAGTACCTTGAAATCAGTAGAATTTTGCCACTAAAATACCAGGGTTAGTGAATATTGGTGATATTTAATGTTACTTTTGCTGGACTAGATCTAAAGGAATTGGATTCCTAGAAAACTGATAGGAAATCCACAGGTTATCTCTACAGTATTGATTTGCATCTAATAAAGATATTCAACTTCAATTACTAATACTTTTAAAGGCAATTTTTTACTTTTTTACATTTTCAGTTTTCCTCTCCAAAAACTACGAGAAATGTGAAATTAAGGTGCCACAAGGCAAGTAAAGATTAACAGAATTATATTTGATAAAAATATTGCACGGTTATTCATTATTAAATGTAAACATGCAAATTCTGTTCCCATTGAATAGATACTTCAGCTTAATTAATTTTAATTTATGGAGCATGCTGGATGACACTGCTTGAGTGGGCATGTATTTGCTTAGCAGTATTACCTCTTAACACCACTCTTGAGGATGGCAATCTGAGTGGTTTTGCATTGTCACACACTTTTTCACCCAATACTGGAAAAATTAATTTCAAAGCACCAGTCATATGAATCTGAAAGCACTCTTGTGTTTTTAGAGTAACTGTCTTAATGTGCTTTAGAGAGAAAAATCAGTGTATTTGTCATATTTGAGCAATACATTATGAATATGTGCTTGTAGTTTCTACTGAGTCAGTTTCGTATTGCCTTGATTGCATTTGAATACTACTTGTTCTCCTGAGAGCCTGCTTGGATTAGTTTTATGATAATTCTCATATCTTATACCTATGAAAGGTGAAATTCACTGTTGCTGGGAAGGTTGATGCACCTTCTATTTGCCATTAGAGAGCTCCTGTTTATTAAGTTGCGCACAAACCACTGCACTGAGAGCAAGCCTGTTTTCCTCAGCTCAGCCCTGCAGTACATGATCATAAATTTCATAGAATATCTTGCCAAAGTAACCATCAGTCCTACGTATCAAGCAGCAGAATCTACATTTTTCTGCACGTTTCATGTTGCTGATCCCTATCACATTACTCAGCCCATAAGCTTTTCTTTATGTTCTGGAGCCATAGGTGGTTTCTCTCAATTTCTCTTTAGGTTTCAGAATGATTTATTCTAGATATGGGTTAATACAAGATAAGACTGAACTGAGATATATTATAGACTGGGGAGCATTTGAGGGACATGTGAATGGGGAAAGGAGACACTTGTGTGCTGATTCTAAACATTACCACACTTTAGTGTATGAGATGCGTGGCAGTGTTGCCTGTAGCAGATCATTGTGTAGACTTTGGCTTGATAAAAGTGCCTGCTTTCTTGAGAAGTGTTAGAGATTGTTGCTTCAGTGTTTTCAACTACAGTTTAAATGCAGCAGTGCTGCCTTCTGGGCAGAATTATGAAGGCTGTTGCAGTGATTTTGTGTTGAGGGTCAAAAAGAGAGAAATGGCTTGATCTCTTTCGAGCTGTGCCTTTTTTATGTGCATGCTGTATGAATGATTTTATTGTTATTTTAATGTTTATGCTTCTATTTGCTTTCTTATTGCATAAATAGCAGCAGATGAAAAGTCACTGAGTGGATGGAAGAGAAAAATATCTGCCTGGAGTGATTGGGCTCATCAGGGTAGAATGAAGGTCAATTTTCTATCCCTCTGTTGAGGATTGTTTACATATGAGAATGCTGTGTTTGCCTCAGAATGGACCATGATCCACAGACAGCAGAGACAAGGAAAAGATTTTGATGTTGTGTTGCTCTGTGGTTGCCAGTGCTTACACTAACCATTTCGTCTTAGCCCCCAGTTGCAGACAGGATAACAGGTTAAATGGATCTTAGGCCATACCATTCTCATGTTTCCTGGAATCCTTCCCGTATCATAAACATACGTTTATGTGAATGTGTGTCTGTCTGCGTCCCAAGAGAAGGCAAGATTCTGCATCTCCTCATAGTGCCAGTCCCTCACTGTCTTCAGCCTTCTTTTAGACTGGTCTTAGGCCGTTGCACTTGACTCTGTATTGTTCCAAGATACACTGTCTAGGTAATGCTGGGAACTCTGGAGATTGAAGGAAAGGATGTTAAAAAAATATCAGAGTTTTCATACAAGTGCTAGTTACGTGGCAGGCAAGAATGACATTGGCTGTATGATAGTGAAATAGTCCTCTGTCAGTTCAGAGCAGCAGAAAACAAAGGTTTAGATTTGGTAAGTGTCCTGTTCCAATGTACAGAATAAATCTGTATACAAAGTAGAGGATAG
Source organism: Coracopsis vasa (assembly GCA_026283785.1). NCBI lineage: Eukaryota > Metazoa > Chordata > Aves > Psittaciformes > Psittacidae > Coracopsis > Coracopsis vasa. Next base: position 26,174 of record JANHGB010056521.1, read on the forward strand.
ACTCATCAGGGACTGATTCTGGAGAGCAGGAAGAAACTAGGGAAAAGCACTGAGAGCTTGTCTTTAAGGAACTACAGGAATAATTGCTGGAATGGGTAGATGGTACCACATTCAGGGCAGTAGATGCTGGATCTGTTATCTGAGTATTTGTATAATTATGAAAATGTTTCTCTCTTTTGTAGTCAAGAGGTACACATCTGTCTCAGATCCTCGCATTTAGACTTAGGGCATTTTCTTTATTGATCCAGCATTTTTCCTGAGTGAAAAGATTGACTACAGCAGCTCTACTTTGGCTTTCATACATTTAGGTTTGAACTGTATTTTTTTTTTTTTTCCTCAATAGGAAAAAAAAAAAGAAAAAAGAATGGATTAATAATAATGATACAATAATGAGCAGTTATTAGTAATAATTTGCTTTGACACAGAAGATGAAGTAGCATTATCCAAACATAAGCATTATCTCAGCGCAATCTCAGTTGAATTCATGAGTATTGCTTTTTGGCTTGAAGTTTTGTTGGGAGTAAGATACTTCAGGTCTACTGATCCTCCCACCAGACAGCTGACAGCAGCTTTAGCAGATGCTGAAGAGTGTTTTCCAAATATCTTCAGCTAGGAAGAGAATGACTTCCTCCTTTCATTCTTCTCTCAAGTCCTAAGCGAAGTTAGGAAGTCTAGAAAAGACCACAGAATACCTAGAGTATTCTGCAGTTTAGAGTGTAGTTGGAGACATGTAGAAAAGTGTCTGTTACCTGGGAGAAATTAAAAAAGGCTAGCATTTCTGTTCTTTTGTCCAAAGTTCATAATTAAAATTCTCTTCTGTGGTCCCATCTTGCAAAGGTTTTAAGATTATGTCAGTCCAGATTCTCCCCTTCTTTTTGTCTGTCTGATTTGTCAGATATTTAGCTCATCAGTTACAAAAGTCAGAAATCCAGCTATGAAGGAGAACCTCGCTGTGCTTATCTTACTGGGCATTTTTACAACTCTGTTAGGCTCATGCTGTTGGAGTTGTTTGAGTAACAGCATCAGGATGGCTGAGTCGGTGCCCCAATTTCTGCCTTTTTCCACTCCAAAACTAATGAATGATACTAAGCTCATAAAGGAGAGCATATCCAAGGGCCCAAAGGCAGTGAGTTCACTAGCTTAGGGGACTGTAATTGTTGCAGTTCAAAATGCTATCATATATCATGCTCCTGGTAATTTGAAGTAGTGGATTTGATACTGGCCAGGAGCAAACTGCATTGGGTGTTGAATAGCAGCTTCTTATCTCCAGATTCACAGATGGGATTGTGGATGTCCCACTTCTGACAGTTAGCATTGAATAGGAAGTTTTGTAAATGATTCTTGGCAGGAGTACTCATTACATTTCTATTGAGATTTATCTGCACAGCTGAGTTTTCCTTTGCTTTTTTCTCTGTACCATGCAATTAAATGGATGACCATCCTATGCAGAAGGAAATGCTTCTATTAAAGATGAAAAGAACTCAGAGTGAAGCCAGCCACGCACAGCACTAGGTTTTAAGCCAGCTTTACTTCAGCTTTCAGAAGAAATTTAAAAAATTGCAGATGTTATGTACTCCTGGCCTCTGAGATACCACACACAGTATTTTCATAAAACACATGCTCATAAATGTATTGCATCCTTTTATCAACCTTCTGGGCTGGAAAAATACTTTTTTGCTAACAGGAAAAAAATTCTCTAACATGAGGTAATGAATGCATATCTGTTGCTTGGCTGACAGCAGTAAATATTCCTGTAGTGTTCTTTATTGCCATCGTAATGGCTGAACTCCCAATGCTGACTAGACACTGCGTTTTGATTTACAAGAAAATATTCTGAGAGATACTCTGCTGATTGGAGAACCCTGCTGTATTTGACAAATTTATCATAGCATGTCTGTGAATCTGTATTTTTGTAAAATGTTTTGAAAATATTAATATTTGGAAATGAAGAAACAAACCTGAATATCATTCAAGCTGTGCTTCTCTTGGTAGATGATGTGTTCATCAGTGTTTGCTAAGCAGAAATTTAAGAAATGAGAAACTTGACTTGGCAGAATGTTTTCAAAATCCTGGAGGACTCACTGAGGAATTTCCTGGATTTTGTGGTGAAAGTGGCAGTTTGCATGCTGGTTTGGAGCTCTGAATTTGTGATTTATTTTTTTTTTCTGCCTTTTTCTTTTTTTTTTCCACCTCCTTTTTTTCCCCTACCCCCCATTTTATTGTTTAAACTCTTGTGAACTGGAACAATTGAAGTTTAAAAAGTCATTCCAAAATGCATTGCTTAATACTTAATTTTGGAAAATTTTCTAAATTAAAAAAGCCATCATGCTGCTTTTCCTTTGAGACTTGCAGCAACTTGAATTATCACTGCCTATCTCTCATATCTTTCTGCAATGAAAATAGGTTTGATGAGGTTCTGTTAAGTTTGCTGCAAAGTATTGGTTAACAATATTGGGATGAAGGAGATGCTACAGCTTTCTGTGAAACTACTAAATTCTTATTTCTACACGAGTCTTTCTGATAGGCTATGATATATTTAGCCAAAGGTTAGACACTTTGCCCATGGAAATCAATTGCTGTAAATAAAAGCAGACGATTTGCTTTTTTTTCTGACTTATTTTCTTTATTATTTATTATCTCTTACAAATACAAGACTTTGTAGTTAAATACTTAATCTGTGCTCATCAGAAGTCTAAACTCAGCTGTGACTCGTGTAATTTGCCAATAGGTGGCATGAGTGCATTACTAAGGCTTACAGGTATAAACTGCAAATAACTGCTTATATTTAGCTTTCTAAAGATGCAGCAGAAGGCACTGTGTCTCATGTTAGCAGCCACCAATTCCCATATAGTAAGAACCAGCTGAAATTTGCAGTCTGAATGATGCATGCTGCAATGCTGAATGAAGTATTTTTGTTACTGAATTGAGAAAAAATAACAAAGTTAATAACTAATAGCTGTATGAAACAGGAATTAAGTTAATGTGTAATAGCTATGTGAAAAAGAAATGGCCTGAAATTAATGGCAGCAATCACACAGCAGTCTGACAAAAAAAAAAAAAAAAAAGTATTTTTTTATTAATTAACAAATATTAATTTATAGCTTGTCTTAAACAAAAAAAAACCAAAGAAGGCCAACATAAAGCTCAAACTGCTTTAATAGAGGCCAGGTCCAAAACCTGTTCAATGTAGCTGAGAATTAAAAAATAAAAAGGTTTTATCTTAAATTATGTAACAGATTGAGAATAAATCTCTCCTGAGCTTAGGTAAGAGGAATTTATTAAGAGGAGCTGTGTGACAGAAGAGTGATAGTTCAGGGGAGAAGCAGTGGAACTGGTGGGATAGTTTACATAGAAGTGCAATCATTACTATCCTACCTCAGTTGGCTGCAGGCTTTAACCCAGTCTGATCCTTCTCCCATCTCCAGCCCTGTCTGGTGGCCCTGAGCATACCGCACCCCAGCAATCAGAGCAGTTGACTGTTGCTTTCTGCCTTAAGCACCAGTACGACACTGATCTGAAGCCAGTTATTTCATATAGGCACAACGAGTTCTAGGTTTGTATGCAGAATAAAGAAAGCACTCATTTATAACACACATAAGCAGAGGAAAAGAATTGCTTTTTCTGTGTGGGGTTTTTTTGATGTTGTTTGGGGTTTTGTTTGTTTGTTTTTTTGTTGTTTGGTTGGTTTTGGGGGGTTGGGGTTTTTTTGTTTGTTTTTGTTTTGTTTCTTTTTTTTCTTTTTTTTTCAGAACTTTCCCAAGTGTTCACTGGCTGTGATTTATCCATATTGGATAACTTTCTGCATACGATTTATGGGTTGAAGTGTAATAACAAGACTACAAAAATTCTCATTTGAAATTCTTCACCCTGTGTTACAGAAGTATTCAATCAGATGATTAGAACAGTCCATCTGCCTTTGAAGCCTATGAATTGATTTGTGGTGTAAGAATGTGAACAAAGTCTTCAGGAAGTGCCTATGTAATGATTTTGATGTTTGCCTGGATGCTTCATTTCTTCACAGACCAGGCAATCATCCTGTATTTGTTGATTTCTAATGTGTGAGGGAAATTCTGTGAGTTAGAACAGATGTGGGTATATCTTAACCCATTTTTGTCGCATTTATGAACTGACAACCTTCATAATGGCAGCACCCACTCTTCTAAAGGTATGTGTTTTCTTTGGCCTTTCTGGAATACAATTATCAGAATAGGATTCAACTCCTCATAGGAGTTTCACACAATATGTCTTAGAAGACAGGGAGTTAGGCACTATTTAGTATTTGGTATTTATTTAATCACACTTCTTTTGAAGCAGCAGGGTCTAGACTTCTGCTGCTTTTCATGAAAGTATTCCTGTCCTTTCTTCTTATTCAGAATTAGTATTACTAATTGAGTAAATATAAATTACTCTGTCCATTGGGTATTTGCAGGTTGTTGCAGGGTGGGAGGACTTGGCATGGATGAAGCTGTTTAAGGGTAAGTTTTAGATTCAGATGCTGAATCTTTCTTTGTTTCTAACTGCATTTTCGCATGCCTATGGTGAGGGACACAATATTGCAGAAGAAAGATGTTGCTTAGGTGTTTCCATTTCCTCCCCTCTTCTTGTTTCCTTCAAGTCATACAGATCCCAGACTCTTAAAATACCAAATAATTGGTGTCTGTGAGTCTGAAGAAGTGGGTTAGGAATACACTATCAAGGCTTAACATTTGCCACTGCTCTGTATTGAGCTTCTCCCACTAAATGAGTACAATAGCCTAGAAATACAGTGCCTGAAAATATTTCATCAAAGGTTGAATATGTGAGAGAAAAGAGACTGAATAGATTAGCTGTGCATGATAGGTTTTTGACAGCTGCATGAATTTGAGTCGAGAGGTGCATTTCAAAAGCACGAATTCCTAGTCTTTGCTTTTGTGAGACCAAGAGTTTTTCCACTTGTAGTCATAGGACAAAAATGTAACTTAAATTCTCAATGCTGTCTTACTAGATTGTCTTTGAGAAGGCACACTGTTTTAAACACAGATGGTAACAGGTGGGGTCTGTAGATAGTCTGTGTCCAAATGTTGCTAACATTGAGTAGACTAATCTAGAAAAAATGCCTATAAGGAGTTTAGAAACATTTCCTTAATACAGACAAAATTTCGGTCTCCATGGGATAGAAATAACAGCACTACAAGGAATATGAATTACTATCATTCTTCCCAGTGGGTTGCTGATTTTTGAAGGCTAAGCACCAAGTTTAATTTTTTTCTTGTTTCTTTTGTCAATTTAACATGAGGATTTTCAGAGATAGTTTTGAAAAAAACTAAAGTTCATGTAATTTTTAACCAAAAAGTAATTAAAACTGTACTAAAAATAAACTTGCTGAAGATCTTTATTCTGGGCTTGTGGTCAGAATTATATTAAAGACTTGCAGCCTAGGAGCAGGGGCAAGATATCAATGAACTAGATAGTTCTGCAGAGTGCTATGTTTTCTCTAACATACCATGCAAAATGAAGATTAATGAGACATGGGTTGGTTCAGCTAGCATTTTGACTTTTTGAGTTTGTTTTTCTTTTTTATTATTTTCTTTGTCTCAGACAACAGCTTCTTGTTAGCAGCGGCCCAGAGAAATGATGCTATGTGCTGGGAAGGAAAAGATGATGTTGGTCAGAGCTTCTATGGAGCTGTAAGATCTGAAAGCAGATGGCTTTGTGCTGTCTAACAGAAGGCCATGCTCCGCTGGGATTTTAATGACATGAAGAAGGTGCGGGCCAAGCTTGGGCTTTGTGCAGTGGGCATTGTAGATTCAGTTACCAGATGCTGAAGAATTTTGGAGGACTTCCTTCATACCTGCTTGGATGTCCCATCCAAGGGGCCATCTGCCTTCAAAAGAGAATTCAGATCTTGGTGTTGGTGACGTTTAGGATTATATCTGGCATTTTGTAATTCATAGCACTAGTAAGCACTTAGACAGTAGATCTAGGCATCTAGTAGATAATGGTGAGCCGGTGTTCTGAGTGATATCAGTAAACATTAATTTCATTTTTCCAACCTTTCTGTCAACTTTGAGATTTTTTTGTGATAAGAATTTCATAGAGAATAGAAGCCAATATGTTTGGGTTGGAAGCAACCTTAAAGATCATCTCCTTCCAAGCCCCCTGCCACAGGCAGAGACACCTTCTACTAGACCAGGTTGCTCAAAGCGCCATCCAACCTGGCCTTGAACACTTCCAGGGATGGGGCAGCCACAGCTTCTCTGGTCAACTTCTACAAGGTCCTCACCACCCTCACAGTAAAGAACTTCTTCCTAATAACTAATCCAAATCTACCCTCTTTCAGTTTAAAGCCACTCCTCCTTGTCCTGTGCCTTGTAAAAAGTCCTCTTAAGCTTTCTTGTCAGACCCTTGAGGTACTGGAAGGCTGCTCTAAGGTGTCCCTGGAACCTTTTCTTCTCCATGCTGAACAACCCCAACTCTCTCAGCCTGTCTCCATAGCAGAGGTGCTCCAGCCCTCGCAGCATCTTTGTGGCTTCCTCTGGACTCACTCGAGCAGCTTCACGTCCCTATTGCATTGGGGGCCCCAGAGCTGAACTCAGCACTGCAGGTGGGGTCTCATGAGAGTGAAGTAGAGGGGGAGAATCCCTTCCGTCAACCTGCTGGTCCTGCTGCTACTGGTGCAGCCCAGCATATGATTGGCTTTCTGGGCTGCAAGCACACATTGAGTGTCTCATCAGCCAGCACCCCCAAATCCCTCTCCTCAGGGCTGCTCTCAATCAGGTCTCTGCTTAGACTGTAGTTGTACTTGGGATTGCCCTGACTCACTTCCTTCTCTTAATGATACTGAAACTTTGTGCTGATGCATTTTACTGGACCTCTTGCAATGATTTCATTTCTGTTATGTGTGAGCTTTACCTCTACTTGTTGCTAGCTGATGTAGAGTGGGTGACTTCAACAACTATGTCAGTTTATACCACCTGAATCCCTGGTCCATGGATCAGGCCTGTTCATGCACTGGAGAAACAATGTCATGAACTCTGTGCTGTAGATTTGGCTTAGAGACAGTAAAGGCAATAGTAAGACACTCCCAGAAAAATCAATGCCTGGCACACAAAACTTGACATCCACAATCCGTCTTTGCCAGTCACCTTCCTCAGAAGGTGCAATGCAAGTTAGTCCAGCACTTGCCACAGGGCACAGGTAGATCTGTTACCCTGTAACACTGAGCATGCATCTCCAGGGATTGCTGGGACTGCATCCCAATGGGAAGTGGTTCCCTGCAAGAAAAGGTGGCATGGCATGACCTGGTGCTTGGAAAAACAAAGTGAAGCAGGGACTTTATTTGTCTAGGCCAAGCCTCCTGCTGCAAATTTATAGGCTTTTTAACTTGCTGTGCTACCTGTCAGTCTCTGAACAGATGCACAGCCTTCAGGCTCTTGTAGCTTGCCAGTGACTGGCATCCTGCTGGGAACCGTAGGAGGAATTTCAGTATGAAACAGGGCAGCCTAATAATAGTGCAAGAATACATTGAAACCAGTGCATGCACAAAGAAGTAGAAAAGGGTAACGTAGTTCTGTTTTTCTCAGCCAGCAAAAGGGCGTGTAGGGGAAAGGCTGTAAGCCATTGAGTTGAGCACTTAATTGCAGCAGGATGCTGAATATCTTGGGCAGAATAACCAGCTGTTTACATTTCCCCAGAAGCCATAGATATGTAAAAATAAACTTTTCTAAGGAAGCATGCTTCTCAGGCTGTTAAAAATTTACTGGTTCTAATTTACTATTTGAATAAAAACAGAGGGATAGAAAAGTGTATCTGTATGAAATGTGTATTTTTATTTTTCTTGGTATTATAACTGTAAGTTTTATAGTTCTTTACCTTAAAATTTCCTGAGGGTGCACTTCAATTGCCCAGTTGTAAGCCACATGTTATTTGAATGAGGGACACTGCATGGTGCTGATGGCTATGATGTGAGGCTGTTGATAGACCATTTCTTTCCAGTACTTCACTGGGAGGCCTACATCTGTGAAGCTGTAGGTTATCTTATATGACAATAAAGGTGCATGTGTTGGCAACTAAACTAAGCCCTAGTATTCCATAATGAAAGGCTGGGAAGAGCATAGGAGACTGTGACACTGGGCTGAGAAGCCTCCTTCTGATGTGATGTACTTGGCAGATGTAGTGACCAAATAGGGAGGTTTTGTTCAGGACATGGCTGGGGGGTTATGGTTGGTCTAGACTTTCATTTTCTGCCAGAAATTACTTCTTAAAAAAAAAATAAATAATAAAATGTTGAGATCAGAATTGACAGTAGATGAGAAAAGAGAAATTATTAATATATGCATAGGAACACTTTAATTTTGGTATTTCAAGGAATAATGGGAATTCTTGATCAGAAACACCATCTGCCATGGCAGAATTTCCCTCAGCTGGTTATGGTAAATTGAGCAATGGTAAAATCTTTACATTTGTTCCTATTGCTGGAAAGAAACCCACACATTATTCATTTGTAAAGCTTATTCATAAATCTCTCAAAGTCATGCTTGCTCCTTCTTACCTCCTAGCATCCTTTGTATTAGGAAAGGACTAGAGGAAATTTGTTTTCCAGAACTGGGGGAGAAGTCCTGTCTCCCTTGAGGCAGTGTGGAAGTGGGAGTGAAAATACAGCTTTGGGCAGAGTAACACTGAGGTAAAATCCCCAAATCCGCCACCATGTTGACTGATTTCCAGGAGGGCCACCTTTCAGTGGAGATAAACCCTTTAGGAAAACACCACCAACAGTGCTCAAAGTTAGTCTTGGACTGCAGCTTTCTCCTTTTGGGAATTTTGGTCAGGAATTAAAATTTATGGGGAAAATATCCTAAAAGGCCTGTAATATCAAGAGTGAGAAACATGCTGACATTGTTGTTCTTAAGTTTCCACACGTCCCCATTCCCACTTTCCTTGGTGGAAGCTAGGTCTTCCTAGAGCCTCGAACATCAGTTTTGGGCTGCTGTTACAAAGAAAGGAGTGTAGTTTTTGTTTGTTCGTTTGTTTTTTGAAGTTACTAATGCTACTTCCTGAAGCTTTCTCTTAGAACTGGATTTTGTTAAAAATATCCCCCTCATATGCTTGGGTGTGGGGGGGACACATAGTCCCAGTATTTTCAAGGGCAATTAATTTTTTAATTAACAGAAGTATACTTGAAAATGTAAAACATTAATTTGTAAAAGTTGGTCTGTTTCCAGTTACTGCTGGATTAGCTTGGCAAGTCATATTTTTTTAAGTAGGAAATGAAATTCTCATGCAGAATGGTAATTTCCTTGGAAGTCCTTAAACTAATTATTTTAAGTTTAGATTTTGTTGCCTTTTGCTGTGTTTAGATATGCACCATATCTACTGGTTTGATTAAAAAGTATAATTAATTTGAAATAATAGTATAATTAATTTGAATTATGGTTTTCAATGCTTGATTCAAACTATAATTTCCATCAATTTCTTCAGCATTTTTCTTAAATGTCTATTTTCTGAGTGTCGTGCAAAATAACCAGACACAATATCCATAACAGAAATGTGCAAGCACATGCTCATTGTGTGAATTTGAAATAATCTAAAAGTATTTAGTCATCTTTTAGTTCATTTTTAAATTGGAAGAATAATAAAAACTTTTTGTAATTTGCAAAAGTTCATGTAGTATTTCTAGAGTTTGCTTTATATATATTGTTACTAGTGTAGAAAAAAGATGGTCTAACTTACGCTGCCAAAATTAATGTCAAAACTAATTGACCTTCATAGGCAAATAATTTTATGCTTGTTTGAACATGGTCTGTAGGATCACCGCTTGGATATTACATTAATTTCACTTTTCAGAAATTACTTTTTCTATGAAAACTCTTACAGTGGCTTCACAGAGTAAAGAGGACAATAATGGCAGTCTTAAAATTGCCAACTTTTTTTTTGGGTGCAGAATAATCATTGAGCTTCCTGAAACAGCTCATGTTGCAAGGAAAACTGGAGACTTCCACTTCAAATGGGTTTTGCAAAAAGTGAAGCTGTATTTAATATGAAGAGTGGTTTAGCTCAGGGGATTTTGATGAGTTAAATATCTGATGTACTTTCCCCGGTTTCTTTTCTTTGGTTTATGTATTTAGACAAAGGGAAGGAGAAAAAGTAGCTTGTGTTTAAGTTAAAAAGTGGAAAGAAAAAACACCCAAACAACTAGATCTTGAAACAAATGCATGGTCAATAAGATTAAAAAAAAACCCTGAAATTTTGAAAGATTTTACATTCTATTACTAATCCTTTAATTTATAGATTCCTCTGAAAAGATCTCAGTGGCATTGTGTTGCTGCAAACTTACATCACCAAAATCTTATCAGCTTGTTTTCAGCCTGATACCTCAATGTCACCATAAAAAGATGCAAAGTTATGACTTGTTTTGTCTGAGATACAGGTGATGAAGGGCTCTAAGCGATGTGCTCTATGCTGTTTGACACAATGATTTGTGCTCTACTCCAGTTAGTAATTTGAAAAACAAGTAGTGATGATGCAGTATTAAAAAATAATGAACAAAAGCAAACAACCAAAACCCAGAAGAGCAACCCTGTTGCGTTTAATGGAAGATGCCTAAATTATAGCAGTCATCCCTCTATTGCAGTTGCAATGTCATATTTATTGCATCATCTTCATGATTTTGTAATTAAGAATCCATGGTGGTTTCCATTGTATGTCAGGTTATTCAGGAGTTTGTCATTCAGCCTGCTTAATTTGTAACCTGCTGAAACTTGGCAAATAAATTGTCACTCTGTATGCAAATTATCATGGTTTTTTTTCATGGCTTCAGTTGATTAAGCAATTTTAAGCTATAGTGAGGAAAAAATCCCACAAAGGGTCAGATCTAAAAAGTTCCTAGGTGACAGAAATCCCCAACTCTGACAATAATCTCTGAACGCCAAGCAGTGGAGTTCAGAACCAACACCTGAGCCCCCAGCTGGGAAACTGCTTGTCTCCACAAATGTTTGTTTGTTTGTGGGTTCTTTGTTTTGGTTTGGCTTGGTTTTGGGTTTTTTTCTTTGTTTGTGGGGTTTTGTGGGGTTTTTTTTGGTTGGCTTTTTTTTTTTTTCTTTTTGGGTGTTTTTCTTGGTGGTTTTTTTTCGTTCCTGATAGTTATCTTTACTCCAGAAACATAGAGGACTGTGTGTCTTCATGCAGTGGCAACCAGGTCTCTGAAGGACTGGATCTGAGCACCCTGCCTCATGGGAGATAGGATATCTCCCCTAATTCTGGAAAATAAATTTGCTCTAGTCCTTTTCTAATACATATGATGCTAGGAGGTAAGTAGGACGTACCTGCATGAACAGGCCTACGGAGGACAGCTTTGTGAGTACTTTATAATAAAAAGATGCCCGTGCCAGTCAAAGGAAGATCTGTTTTGAATCTCTTTTTCAAGTCTGAGGGACATGATTTTCTATCTTGCTGTTTTAGAAGAGTCTTTAAGTATTAGGCTATACGTGATGCTGGTACAGAGGTAGGGGAGTTCCCTACCTGTCTAATAGTGAAACTGTGCACTGTGTATGGGAGTTGACTAGATCAGGAGGAGACGGGCAAATGGAAAGAGCCTGATTTGATAATCTAGTAGTTACGGACACAGTATACACCCTTGTGGGGAAGGCAAGGCTTTCACAGTTGCCTGCAGTACACCATTGTATTTTTTTAAGGAATTAATAAGTATAGGTAGTCTAGATTTACATTTTTAATGTGATTGATGTGATTGCCAAATAGCTACCTGTGCAGCCAGGAACCTTGATAAACTTTCTTTAACCTCTTGTCATATAAAAAATTTGGAGCACAGAGAAGAGCATTGCATATCTTTGCCTGCCAAACGGATCCTTGGCAGGCTACACCTTGAACAATTCTGATTTGTTTCCATTTAATTAATGAACACTTTCCTGCTTTGTGATTATTGTCCTTGCCTGAAGTTGTTCCTTTATAGGGATGAATAAATAGTTCTCGACATTAGTTTCTACCTGTTTAGTGATTTTTTACACCCTCAGGGACCTGTAACTTATCTTTGCTATTAGTCCCTACTAATTCTGCGTCATCTTTTTTTCTTTATTTTTGATTTTTTCTTTCTTTATAATTTTTGTTTTGTCCTTCACAGTTAAAAAAATGGTTTTCTTTTATTGCTGGTACAAATATCTTTCATCTTTTTTTTTTATCATGGAACATGTTTTCTTGAAGTAGGAGGTTTCTTCTCTCCTCATTCTAATACCTTTTTCAGGAGCTGCTTGTGACATAAATATGTGAAAGGAAGAGCATAAATTATCACAGACATTTTCTGAATACAAGAGAGAAATGTTCTCATTCTCCCATTTTGTTGTGAATTTTATATCCACACCTCTGTTACTTTCCTTTGAATGTTTTCAGTGAAGTTAGATTTGTAAGGCCTTTGACAAGTGGTCTTGAGTCTGGTGTGGAGGCTTCCAACCCAGCATGTGATTTACTTGACTCTTGAATTTGAATAATAACAAAGAGAGTAGGGGGACTTCTGCGTTGGCTGGAGCAGTTTCTGGGGATTGCTCAGTGAGTGGTTACCAACAGCAGGCAACATTCTGCAGTATTTTCCATTTGTAAATTATCAATAAATGACTACTACATTTAATAGATAAGTTATTCACAAAGAAAACAGAAAACAGCAGGTTCTAATAATCTCCACAGTAGATCTTCCTGGCATTCAGTGTACTGGCTAATACAAAAGTATTGCCTTGGCATATGCCATGCTAATCCTATGAATTTCACAAGTACAATGCTATCTTGTAATAGCTGTTATCCACAAGAAAATACAAACAAGCCACCTTTTTGGTAGCTGGTACTTTAAACTCTGCGTCATCATAGCTAACTTGCATAACAGATAACCCTCTGTCTGCATGCATTATTGTAAGGGTAGTGTACCCTGGTTTGCCTCTCCAGTTGCACTACGTTGTCCTAAGCAAATTGTCAGCATGGCATTCACAGCTGCTCTCTGTGTGTTGCCATAAATGATAGATGAGTACAACATTCTCTAGTTTTGAGTGCAGTGCAAGTTCAGTATTTCTGGACTTGTTTGCACATCCCTTTGATAACTGTGGAGATATTACTGAGGTGGTGAATTTGTTCAAATAAAGGAAATAAAATAGCATTCCCAGCAGGAGCTTTCTTTTACACTAGATGTGAATGTTTGAATGTGAGTACATTGGTATGTTTGGTTTTGTTTATTCTGTGCACATAATTCATTTCTCTTTACTCTGAATGTAGTATTTTAGAGTAGCAGGGAAAGCAAAAGCAAAACTTGTTTGAATGAGTGTAGTTGCATTTTGTGGTAATGTGCCCAGTTCAGTGCCAAAGAGTGGCAGGGAGCAGACTCCTGGACATTTACAGCTTCAGTGAGACAAAATGAGGTAGCATTAAATAAATGTGTGTACCGTGCATGTTTTCTGTTCAGGGCTGGTTGCAGTTTTCATGATACTGAAATACTGTGAAAAATTAATGGGAAAGAATAGTTGTGAATTCTCTGAAGCAACTTTTGTCTGAACATCTTCAAATCTTACTGAGCTGATTCAAAATCTAAAGATCACCTCTCTTAGAATGGAGCTTAAGCGCTTACTGGGTCTGGACAATTTGCCGCTGAGGTCTGAATTGTCCATTTTGAGCCCATCTCCTTTTGGGAACAAACTTTTTGGTCCTCGTATATGCTAACAGATTGCAGAGCTACAGTGGCAGTTTGAAGTATAATTTATCTTTTTGAATAAAAGTGTCTTTAGAAGAGATACAGCAGTTGAGATTGGATACAGTAGTTTTGTCAGTGCAAACAATTTCAGTTCACTCAAATATTAAGGAGTGATTAGACAAGAATTCCTGTTTTGACAGGGACAAAAATTAATATACTTTAAAAAAAACATTGATCATAATAGGGTAATAGAATGTGACTATTAATTCAGCAGTTTCTTTGAGGAAGTGTTTTTTGGGGGCCTTCATGAGAGATTAGCCTCATCTCCCCTGAGTTTTGCCTGGTAGGTGCTTATCAGTGAGGAAGCTGTGGGTGCAGCTGCAGGAGTGTTCACCCTTCCATTAGGAGAGCACCTTTCAGGCGAATGTGCCTGTCACCCGTAGCATGCTGTGATTAACGGTATGGGATACTCTTGGAGTACATGAAGTGGTATCAAAAATGTGACATGAAGATCCAGTGATTGCTCAGTCACTGTGGCTCATCCTGCATTTCTCCATTGCTTTGTGGAATCTATTTTGCCATGAAATACTACTTTTTTTTTCTTTTTTTTCTCATCTAAAACGGTATTTCTGCTGTTTAGGGTGAGAGGTTTGCAGACAAAGGAATGCAATGTTGTTTTGAAGACTGAAATATATTTAAGTCTAACAAAACTAGGGAAGTTTTTTTACCACTTCAAAATCTAAGGTTAGTAGTTGTTAACATCTTCAAAGTACATGGACGAGATCCTGTGCCTTTTAATAAAGTCTGTTGCATGAGGAGAACAAAGCGTGGGAAGTAACTATTCCTAGTCTAATGCATGGTCTGGTCTGCAAAGAAAAAGAAAGGTCATGTCTTAACTATGGAATTGCAAGACAAAGCAAATCAGTATGATTTTTTTTATATTTATTTGCAAAGGTGTGTAATGGATTTTGAGTACAGTGTTTTTAATATAATTTATTGCTTTGCTTTCATAATTATTAGAAATTTCTTTTTTCATTCCTAATTTTAATTACTAATTTTAGTTAGTTAAGCCTCACTTTAGTAATTATCTGTGTAGAATTTAAACCCATTTTTCTAAATGTTACTGTGATCTTTTTGACAATATGTGGATTAAAACGTTTCCATAGCCATCTCAGCTGATGTCATGAGATGTTGGAATTTGAAATGAAGCTGTGACAAATGAACTGAAACTTTAAGGAAACAGTTCTCTCACCTTAATGTTATTCCTTAGCATTTTTGTTGCAGAGCCATAGTGAAAACTCCAAGCATGTATATGCTCTGCTTGGAACGTTGGGGTTTTTTAATCTGAACTTCATGATATCCTCTCAGTTGTGTATACAATGCAAAATGAACAGAAGACAGCTGAACTGTCCATTAATCTGTTCTTCCTTTAAATTTATTACTTCTCCCAAAATCAGGAGACCGAAGTCTTATAATTTTTACCTTGCATAAGCACCATTGCATAAATCTAAGCATGATGAGACCTGAAGTTTGGTTTCATACTACTATTAGGGTTAAATCCAAAGTCTGCTTTGCTTTGACGATAGTTTCTGATCTGTGGCAGGGTAAGTGAGAAGACAGGATCAGTAGATCAAAAAGTTGAGCTTTTTACAGATCTTCTGGCTTAATAGTTAATTGCATGCTAAATGAAGCCCAGCAAGTTTTATTGAGTCCTTCCTACATCAGTTCTATATCTCGCATATGAACTGGAACCTTAGAAATATATTGAGTCATACTTTAAAGATTTCAAAGTGAGAGACAGTCTACAGCAGCCTTCACTATTAGTTACCCTTACTATCAAAAATTTATACTTTAGCTCACATTTATCTACATACAAGTTTTAGTCTATGAGGTTTTCTGTTACTTTTTTTTTTTGTTAGCTATAAGTAATCCACAATCAGAAATCTTAACCTTTATGGAAAATGAACTTTTGTGGTTCCTCAGAAATAAAATAAGGTGCCAATTGTTTCTCTTAATAGCTGTTTTTATTGCAGCCAAGGCTTTAAACCTCCAAAATAGGCACTGACAGGGGAGAAATGGTAATCCTAATAGCATATTTGGAGTTTGGTGTGAGTTGACTGCTTGTCACATGAAAAAAAATATTAATTGCCATTTTCATCATCCCAGATCTTCATATTTGAAGCAAACAAAATTCTGATGGGCACAGAACAGAGCTGAATTTCATCAGAAGTCACCTGCAACATGTTAGTATATTCATACATAAATTCTCAGGCAAATCTTGTCTCAGTTTGATGCCTGGAGTCCCACTGACCCTGCAGTCAGAAAATGAGTTGAGTATTAGAAATCAATCACATGTTGAACGCACAATCAGAACTGTTCCTCAGCTGTTTATAATATGAATGAGGTAATTTGCAGATGGGTATTCAAAAAGAGAAACAAGTGTTTTCTGGAGACATTTTGCTTTTTTCCTAAGATTTATGTTTCTTTCCATTGAGAAAAATTGACCGAAATCAGCAATAATATTAATTAACATTAGTTACAAAGAGTAACAATATAAGTTATGCCATTGGTGTTTTAATCGTACTGTGCTATTGCATGAATATTTCATCACATGATGAATTTGATCTATAATTCAGTGGAAGGAAAAATCACTTATAGTTCAGTTATGCAATTTTTTGGGGGGAATCTGCCTCTTGCTCAGAACTTAAACAAATAATCTTGAGAGGTAGATGAAAAAGGGACACTGGTTACAAGCTATTTCTCTTTGTCCAGAGTGAAGGTAAAAAGTCTCTCCCACTCTCCACTGGTGGAAGGTGTGAGGAGTGGCTAAAGCCAAAGCCAGGGTTTGTTCACCTTCCAGGTGATCCAGCAAGTCTGGAGCAACCGAGGAAGTTGCGGTGAGTAGACTGCTCAGTGCCTCAGTGCTTCTTAGTGGCAGAGTTAACCTGGTTTGGAGTACTCTATTGTGAGTGTGCAGGTAACACAACAGCCTTCTGAAGTCACCTATTTGTAATCAGCAAGGCTTGCTTCAGTGGATATTCTTTAAAAACAGTTGTGGAAATGACTCTTAAAAAGAAGCCAGTTAAATCCTCTGCCGTGACTGACTGATCTAACTGATGCCTAGAACCAGAGCTTTCCAGTCTCTCTTATCAGTGAATAATTCATATCCTTTGAGTGAAAACCCTAACAAAACTAAACCAAGATGTGCAAATATCTGTCTTAAGACTTTAACAGCTCATCTTTTGGATAAGACTATTATAAAGTTATTTGGAGGAAGAAGCTCATACATAAAAATGAATGTTGCCATGCAACAAGTACTAAAGAAAGAACCACATGATTTAAGCCTTAACTAATTTTCCATAGCAGCTGGGGAATGTTCAGGAATAAGGAAATTCAGGAGCACCAATGTTAATTAAGTCTCATTTGCTAGAAATCTGTGGCTTGTATTTGATGACTTTGATGTCTCAGAGGGTATAAAGTCCAGCTGATAACTTTTTCATGATTGTAAAATGTAAGGGCATGCTCTCCCATGAAACTTCCTTAGCATCTGATAAATATGTGTGTAGGATAAGTTGAACACATGCACTCGTTATTGCATAGGTGCTTATTTTCTCTAACTTTGTCAGACCTTAGACGTATATGAGGTCTTCAACACCTCTGTTCAGTTTGTGTCATTATCTTGTAATGAGACCCACAAAAGCAGATGACTTGAAGTCATGTGCAGAGTTTGGGCTCCATATGGTTAATAAAAAGCCAGCATAAGGGCTGGTGTTTGCAAGAGGGCGTAGCTGAATGGAGATTTGTAAATTCTGGTGTAATATAAACTAAAAATAATACCTGTGATGTTTACCATTTTCGTGGCATAATCCTCTGCTTCTCTGATTCGTTAGGACTAATTTGCCAGGCTGTGGTGCATTAGATAGAGATTGGCACTGTAGAGAAATTGAAGAGATATCGAAACACAGAAATTAAATCTGTTACTTTATTAAGTAATAAATAATTAAACCAGTTACTGTACTGTGATTCAGTTCCCTGTAGATAAACCTCGAAGTATCCGTTTGTTGGAAGGAAAGTGAAACAGAGCCTGTTGGTGGAAGTCTCAAATATTTTGGTGAGTTGATGGCCATAAAAGCATGTAAGTATGAACATAAATACCTTTCTTTCAGCTATACATACATTCTCAGCTTTTTTTAAACTCCCACAGTGAGTTGCTGAAGCCTGCATGACCAGTATGGTCCTATTGTTTCCCCATGAAATTGATTTAGTATATGTAAATGAGACTCTGGATATTGGTGACATTCAGTAGGAAATATTATTTCAATTAGATCTTCCTGTAGCATGTTGTTTTTCTCATTGAAGGAATTAATCTTTGCTTCACAGAATAAAAATGATTAAGAAGGGCTGAGTTCTTTCCAAGCTGCTGAAATGATTGCTAATTTTTGAGTGCTTTTCAAATGATCCATGAAAAAGATGAACATAAAGGTTAGCAAGCTATGCTCCATAGCTGTGATGCAAAGGGCAGGTTTCTAGCCTAGCAGGTGCTGAAGCAAGTAGAGACATCCCATTTCAGAAGCTGACACAATTATGGATTAGGTAGGATCAGAGAACATTCAGTTCATTTCTCTATTTCTAATTCCTGTCCCACCCCAATCGCCTTTGCCAGTTGTTACAAAAACTCACTCTTTTCGAGTGAGTGGTAAAAGTACCTCTGTTTGAATTCAGATGGCAGTGGATAGAGGCTGACTGAGTCACTGTTGCTTTTGACCTTCACTACAACTTTAAGCCCTGGAAGTAGTTTATATCTTTAAAGGATTTTTATGTTTGCTGTCACCAAACAAGATGCTTGGTTGCTGAAAAAGGATAGAAACTGTGCTTTCTTATCTTACACACCAGGAAACAATATTAGCCCTGATAACACACCCACTTACATTGCTGTCTTTTTTGGTATCAAATTTTGCCCATCGTAGTTACAGTAAAAAAATGTACTGCATACTGCTGTGTTGGCTGTGACTTTAGAGAAAGTTTCAACAGTAATAGCCAGGGGTACAATTTGCTTGGGTATGTTTCAAAACATACAGTTCAGAGATTAATAGATAACATAAAATAAAATTACAGATTGAAGTGGCAAAACATCATTCTGCTGTGTTTGTAATCATTTTCTCGCCCATTGGCTGTGCTATCTCCTTTACATACTGGCAGGTCTGCTTGATAATGCAGCAACTCTCTGAATGTTTTATCACCTCCTTTAAAAGTAGAGTCAATTACAAGTCTAGATTAAAACAGTGATGTACTTCAGGGAGTAAAAATGATATCCTGTTATGTGTTTTCTGAAATTGCTGGTATGTCTTAGCTGATGAGTTGTAATTCAAAACTTAATGAAATAATAGAATGACTGTGGTGTCAAGCTCATCTTGGGGTGGGGGAGGATGCAGCTTCCTCCTGTAGTGGGAACCTGTGGCAGCAGGAATCAGTAACTGCATTTGCAAGAAAAGGAGGGTCTGTGGTGTTTATATACATATATGTATGTGAGACAGGTTAGTTTTACCCTACTGATGATGTGTTGTTGCAATAGTAATCCTGCTCAGTACGAGAGGAGCCGCAGGTTCAGACCCCTGGTGTGTGCGCTTGGCTGAGGAGCCACTGGCGCGAGGCTACCATCTGCAGGCTTGTAACCGAACGCCTCTAAGTCAGAATTGCGCCTGGACGTAGCAATACTGCAGCGTCGCCGGCGCCTCGGTGGGCTCGCGATAGCCGGCCGCCCGCCTCCGTTGTCGGGACCGGAGAGGCAGACAGATGCGTCACTGCCTATCCCCCGTCGCATATCGCATGATCGTGGGGCACCCAGCGCTAAATCATTTCATCCTTGCTCACTGCAACCATCCTAGGAGAAGGAAAACTCTTAACTTCCAACCTGGGCAGATGGAGCTCGTCCAGCCTTGTAAGGCCTTCCATCTAGAGAAGGACACTCTAATCAAACCTACGACCTGTGGACTTTACTGTCACCGTCCTAGCTTGCTAGGCCCTGGCAGATAAACCTCAGGTGTAAAGAGTGGGGCCAGTTCCGCGCACGCTGCGCCTCACCTGAAAAATCCTCTGCGCAGGCTCGAAGGGTTTCCTCACACTCGCACAGCCCCGTAGCGACAGGCGAGGGACGGAATGGCAGGAGAGAAAGGTGCACTGGGAGCAGGGAGGCTACCATCTGCGGGCTTATGACTGAGCGCCTCTAAGTCAGAATCCCGCCTAGACGTAGCGATACCGCAGCGCCACCGGCGCCTCAGTGGGCTCGCGATAGCGCCGCTCCACTAGCTTCGAGTGGTAAGAAAATGTGAAGTATCTAACTAAATGTGAAGTATCTAACTATGATGGCATTTGTATCTTGAGTTTTCAGAATTCGTTTTGAAGTGGTTTTCAGTACATGACTGACGTTTGTCAAAGTCTTTTCCTCTAGTAAAAGATATCATTTATTCTGCTGTTTAATTTGAGAAGTCTGTAACATTTCTCTCTCTAGCTCTACCAGAGTAATTAAGTAGATTGAAAAGGACAAAAAGTGTATGTGATGTTATGTGAACTGTCATGAAGGTATTTAATAGAAGTATACTTTTAATTGTTCTCTCTAGCTAAGATTTAAGTGGTCTTATAGAAAAGGACCGCTTTTCAATCAGACGCTGCTAAATGCTGTTAATCTTTAAAGCAATTTTTCACGGCACCTCAAGGGAGCTCCCATGGAGTTTGTCAGGACAAGGCAGGGGCTGGCAGCCAGAGCCTGTCCCACTGTTCCAGCCAGGGAGCAAGGCAGCGGGAGACAGCCCCAGCACTGCGTATCCCTCCATGGGTACAAGCTGAGGCCAGGCTGGGATGTCATCCCCCCAGTGGGGCTCAGGATCAGGCCTGGTGAAAGGATGGCCAAACAAGGCCATAGGAATGGGGACGGGCCAAGGCTGGGCTGGGCTGGAAGTCCACAGGTCAGGTGGAGTTTGATATTGCTGAGACTTTATCCTAGATAGACAATCCCAGTTCTGTCTGGATTTTTAAACTCAATGATCTTGTTTCTACAAAGAACTGCTCCTGGAGTCTCTTGCTCCAAAGCAGATAGACTTAGAGATCTTAGTTGTTGCCACTGACTCCTTGTTGAAAGATCTGTGAGTTTCTTCTCCTTGATGATTTCAGCTTTGCTTAGTGAAATACAAAGTCCAGCATAGATTAGCAGTTGCAGAATTCCAGATGTTTAGTATACCTGTCAATATACTTACAGACATATATAAAAGTACATGTTTACATGTATAGATAGAGGTAATTCTTAGGGATTTTTCTATCCTTAGCCAGCCATTTTCATGTTCAGTTCAATATTATGTGCGATGCTCAACTCTGAAACCCTGCTTTATGTTTATTTATTTCCTCTTCTTATTCTTACTATTTAAGTGGTTCATTTTAAGACTGTCATGATAACCAGCATTAAATAGCTCTAGGTTAGGAAGTCACTAGCATAAATCTATTCTTTTGCTTTTGCTTGTGTATTGTTAGCCCCCCAAGTTAGGGGGCTCCAAAAGTCCTTGTCCAGACTGTTCTATCAACCAGGACAGTCCACATAAATATTGTGTTTTCTTGTTGGCTTGTTTTGGGTTTTTTTTGTGAGCGGTTTTTTAGTATGTGGCATGAATATTTTCTTGGTCAGAATCCATCAGGGAGTTGATTCTTCCCATCTACAATGTGTTTGATGAACTATTTGTGTGTCCCAAATTTCTTATGGTCTATAGCAAAATGGAAACCAGAAGGGAACTGAAGTATCTCTTTTACTAAATACAGGTTAATTGAGGTTGAAAGGGATCTCAAAAGAACTTCAGTCTGGCCTCTTGTTCACAGGAGGGGCAACTCTGGGGTTGGACCAGGTTGGTCTGGGCTGTATCCAGTCAAGTAACTAGATAACTTGGATACCCTTCCCAAGCTCCACTTCATTCATGTTTTCTGCATTGGGCCCCAAAAATGGACACTATTCCAGGTGTGGTCTAGTGAGCGCCAAGTAGAAGAGGGTAATCCGTTTCCCTCCATCCTCCTGCCTGGATGTGCTTCTGTTAGTACAGCCCAACAAGATGTTGTTGGCTTCTTTGCTTTATAGATGACACTCTTGCTTTTTACTACTTATTACTGTTTCAAAGATACTCTGTGTAAGGTCTTTAAAAAGTTTTTTTGCTAAATATAAGCACTTCTGGAATGTTTCGATGTAAACACGAGCACTGTCACTTCAGGAAGAACTGACACTCAGTTGTTTATATTCACTGACATTCCTTGATATTCCTGTGGTGGGCAAAGCAAAGGGATGACACTGTAATGAATACAGTGCGAAACAAACTACTACTGGGTCCTGGCTGAAAGAATATGCAGTAGGTGAAAATGGAGGCAAGGGAGAGAAAGAAAGCACACCCGAGTATGTTGAGTTGGGACAGCCTTAACCAGCTCTTCTAATTTTTGTAATCGGATCCCATCATGTGCATTTATTTTTCTATTGACTACTAGAAAGTTAGTTTCATTTCAGCTTTTCTTGGGCTCTGGTTCGAGGTAGCCTGTGTGTACTCCTGGCAGACAACACAAGGAGATAGTGTTTTGTTTACCACTGTACCCTGAAAGGGTAGGGAATATTTGTCATCTCCACAATTTCCAAGGATATCTCCAGAAAGATCATGTAAGTGCCGGTGCTGTCTTCTGATGGAAATGTTTGAGTTATTACAAACTTCCCATCCACAAGTGCTGATCACATGCAGTCTTGTATCCGATGTAACCTCATTTCATCTCTGTCTTGCTATGGTACTAACTTTTTCACTTCCCTTGGCAGGCAATCTTGCAGATATCACTGCTTTTATTTATAAATTCATAAAATATTTACATATAGTAAAATATATATTAATATATATACTGGAGAAAGCTTCTTGAAGGAAACTGTGTTTCTAGCATGCTGGAATTAATGCAGCAGTTTTCGCTTGCTAAGCCCAGATCTATCACTTTCTTCTGTTAGGTTTTTGGATGGTAAGAGGAGAGATAGTAGCTTTCTAGGGTGCAAAAGACACCTAGGCTGCAGGAACTGTATGTCTTAGAGATTATTAAACCTCAGGACTGTTCTAAATGAATGATTTAATGCTGTAGTGATGACTGGAAATGCTGACTTTTCATTAGTTGTAATACATATGTAAATAAGTTAAACAAACAAAAACAATAAGCCAGAACCATATAATACTATTTACACCAGAAAAACAAATATGCAGAATGCCTTTTTTTAATACTTGCATTTTTATTTTTTTTTTTAGTACTTGAAATATTTGAAAAAAAACAGCACTAGAAAAGTTGTGGGTTTGTAGAGGAATTATTTTTTTGTTACCAGAGTCCCTATATTAAAGAAACATGGCATAAGGATACTTTCAAACTGCAATTGCAAATGATTTACAGACTTTGGTACCCTTAGATGTGAGTTAAGCTACAAAAGGTAGTTTTGTTGAAAAACCTGGGATAAGCTTAAAGTGTTTAGTTTCTTGACTCTTTCAGCTGCCTTAACAGCTGAGGCTTCAACAAGCACTCTACTAGTGTAGTGAAAGCCTTGTTGTTTGCTTCTGTCCTGTAAATAATTCATCACTAGCTTCTAATGCAATTTTAAGTGCTGCAAGTGCCTTCCTTAACCCTGCCGTATCTCTTGTTATGGAGCTGAAGTAGGACACTGGGTGAAGCAGGCTGTGCTAGAATTTCTGGCTGTGCCATGTGCATCTTAATGAGTCCCCATAAACTGCCCATTTGTTTCACTTTCTGACACAGTTATTAGCTACCTGTAGCTGCACAGGCAGCCTGGAAAGTGATGCTGTGCTCTGAGGGGGTTTCTTCCACTAGAAACAAAAGACTAGCATGGATCTTTCTTTCGCTGCTTTAAATGTTTTAGGTTTGGTTTGGGGTTCTTTTTGAGTCTTCACAACTGATGCAGTTTGTATTGGATAACAGTGGCCTTATCTTAAAATGCTTTCAGACATTTAAAACAAAAAATAATTTCTGTTGGGAGTTTAACTTTACTCATAACTGTCAGGATACAAAATAACCGCTTGATGCATTTTCATACCTTCAGCCTAATTTTTCACACGATTGCATGCACTGCCAAATGCACATCACCTGTGATAGCTCTTAAACATGATTGTATAGCCTTAGCTTGTGCTTTATTGGAATCTAACGTTCACATAAATCAGTACTTTTTTGACTGCAGATCCTTGAAGACTTGCATACGTTTTGTTCCAGGTCTTCAGGGCAGTGAATAGAGGCTTGGTGGAAAACTTTAGTAGCCCATAGACATGTTGTGTTTGCATAAGTGAGTGTGCGACAGAAGTGTGGCACAAGCAAACATTTTGCTCTGCCACTGGAGGATACTCAGCTATTTCAAATTGAAACAATTTGGTCAACTTGAGGTTTAGGACTTATGCTTTTATTTAGGTTGTGTAATAATGTCCATATGAAGTTCCTAGGATTTTTTTTCCCAAGAATATTGAAGTCACAAAATTCTTACTACAAGTTGACTACACTTGCATGTGCGTATGTATAGATGCAGGTGTTTAAAAAATAAATTAATGACATGGATACATGGAAGAAAAAGTCCTGAAAAGCCTTTGGAAACCTACGAGATACTGAAGCTGAAGTACTTCAAATGAGAATTGCACTGAATGTTTGTTGTAAATGTTAATGTGAAAACACAGAGAAGAAAAGCCAAGTGTGTGCAATGCTTTCAGGGACCCACCCTTTACATCTAAGGAAATCACAGGAGGGAGCTGTGTAATTTCATCAAGGGTCATAAATCACACAGGAGTGCACTGATGGAAACAGTACCATAGCTTTTAGCATCTGTGGGCATAATAGGGAAGGCATTGTCAGACCAGAATTATACCTACCTGCTGCTTTCACCTCTGGGGCTTTGTGGACCTTCAAAGCTGAAGCTCCCTTAGTCAAGCATTTCTTCTCTTTCTGTTTCCCTTTCTCTCCCAATAAAGCTACATCTGCAAAGTCGTAATAACTTGGTTTAATGCAGCCACTTTTGACACAGAACATGGATGTCTGTCTGTGAAAACAAAACTCCTTTTTCTAAGCAAAAACCTTAGTGTGGGATATAATTTTGCGTCCATTTTAAAATAAATTTTTGTTTAAACAAAATAGGCAAATATTAAATAAATTTTTCTTCAGCGTAAGTGTTGAGCTAAGATGAGAGAGAAATCTCTTGCAGCAAAAAATACTATTCTCTACTTCTTCTGATATTCATATGAAAAATTTTAGGCATTTTAAGTTTCTGAAAGCTCTTCTCCAAATAATATAAAGTAAAATATTTAATAATTTTAGAACATTCTGAATATGCTATTAAGAGTTCCAGAATAGTAAAAGCAATACTTACTCCACAGCCCTATGCATAGCATATTATTGAACATTCTCTGGCTGATTCATTTGTTATAGATGCCCAAATTTAACTCTTATTCATTTTGTACATCTGAAATAATTTCCCATC
Organism: Coracopsis vasa; assembly: GCA_026283785.1. NCBI lineage: Eukaryota > Metazoa > Chordata > Aves > Psittaciformes > Psittacidae > Coracopsis > Coracopsis vasa. The sequence continues at coordinate 51,343 of JANHGB010056521.1, forward strand.
AGTTGTGCATGTGGAGACCTGTAATGGTCAGACAGTTAGAAAGAGGAAAGGACACTTCTCTGATGTTTTATTTTTAAAATAAAAATACGAAGTGTAAAAACTTTACAACACTTTTTAAAGTGAAATTGTTTATTGTTCCTGAGTCTGTGATTTACATATTGCAGTGATCCTTATTGAAATTCTATATGTAATACATGGCAATTGTCATCAAAATTAAGGACAACAGTTGTCAACATTTTCAAATATCAGACTTTTGACTTTATTAAATCTTTCAGACAAACACACCCTTTCTGAAAGAGCTGACCAACTCACTTCTGAAGCACTCTGTGCTTTGTATTTCACTTGATGTCCAGAAGACATTTTTATGTTTGCTGAGTCACAACTCTGATTTAAATCAGTAGAAGAAAGTCTGTGAAACAATTTATTACTGCTTCATAAGTGAACTTGTTGGGAAACTGGATTTCTTTCCAGGTGATACCAAATACTGGAACTATAGTCAGGCAGGCTGTTTTTTTCATAGAATACTACAGAACTACATTTTTAATTTGCGCAGAATACAAGCCACTTTCTGAAGACACAATCTAAAAGCAGAAAATTAAAATTATAAACAAATCCATCCAACTAAATCCAAATGCAATTTAAAGTGAAAAGATGTGCCAAAGTTTTTATGAAGAGTGCTCTTAATATCTGAGAGTTAAGTATCACAGAATCACAGAAGAGTGTATTTCACTCATGGGGAAAAATGCATTCCTTTCTTGAATAATTCATGGGGTTTTTTTCTTGAATAATAGGTATTATTCAAAGAGCTGTGGTCTGATTTGTTCTTTGGTGGGGACTGGGGAATAGAGTTGGTCTGTACTGTGCACAAGTTTATCTTGAACTTCATGGGTCAAAAATTACCAGGCATTGAGTATTCAGTGTAGATACAATGTCAAAATAACACACAAATGGCCTTTTCCTGTTTAGTAAGAAATGGAAACCAGCTACACTTTCCAAACTGCAGTATGGGATTCATCTGCTTTTTAGTCTAGTTTCTGACTGATCCATTTATTTCTTTAAAGACTGCAACAGCATACCCATTGCTTTTAAGTAAGTGCACAAGTTACTATTGCCACTGCCTTGCTCACCACTTCAAATTTCTCTGAAATTTAAACATTAAAATATTTCTGGGATAGACTATAGAGCTAGACAGAAGCTAATTATCAGCGTTTTCCTTATTCCCACATGGAAGGATAGCTTACCATGAAACAACAGGCTGAAGATCATGGAACAGTGTCTAACAGGCAGCAGCAGTGCTGGAGGTAGAAGGAATTTATGAAAGTAAAATTGCTTTTGTAGGTGTGATCATTATTTCATTATTTTATATGTTTCAAAAATGACCATTTTCTCTTCCAGCAGAACAATTTGTAAAAAAAATCTTTTTACCAATACGAAAACAGGAAAAAACCCTTTATTTTAGAATTCTTAAGTCTGGTGTAAGACACGACTGAAAGTTGACAGTGGCGACAGTTTGATTGCTATGACTGGAAACTGTAGATTACTGTAGATTAGTGATCATGAACAAGGACACCTGAATCATTGCAAATGCCAGAATAAAATTTGAATTCAATATTTCTCAGGCTATCTAGGACACCGGTGTGACTGTGTATTTGTAATAGCAGCACAGTCAATGAACACAGGTCAGTATTTTTGTCTTTGACAACAGTCTTCATTGTTAGTCTAATTCTTATAATTTGTATTCTACACAGAGTCAGGAATGTAAATAGCCTTAAACTTAAGCAGCGTTTAATACCTAGTCCTGGTTGTTCTACACAGCGTTGGCCTTTTAAACTCAGCAGTTTCATGGGAGGAATCTAGCTGAGGCACCAGATAACTTTTCACAGATAAAGCTTCTTCTTTAATTAAACAATATCTCTAAAATACAAATCACTTTGTAAGAGCTGAAAGACTGCTGTAGACACACCAGAAAATAAATTGGGTAACTCCCATCTCCCCACTAGTATGTCTAGCTGCCTTTTATATTTCTTCCACTTAATTTCTCAATAAGCACTGAAAATGCATATTCAGTGCAGCAATTTATCCTCCATGCTTCAGTACAGCACTGTCTTAATTTGTTAACTAACAAACACTTCACCACCCTCCAGCAGGGCCATCCGTTTCCTTATGACTGTTAAAGCAGCAGTGGGACTGTGCTTGCTCATTTCAAAACTTGGTACTGCTAAGGGGGCTACGTAAAGGTGAAAGTTGTTTGCATCACAAAGTTCTCGCTTACAGAATCCAAGATTGGAAACAGCTCAAGTCCTCACACTGGCAACAGCTATATGGGCTGATGCTTCTCTGTACAATTTATTTGGTTTTTAAACAAGTGATACAAAAGTCTAAGAGAAGATGTCATAGGGCTCCTAATATAGCAGGAACCAGAACTGGAGAGAAGGGGGAAAGGAAAACTACCAATTGCACTTAAATTTTCCATCTTGCCATTAGACCATTAAGGACTCTCCTGCACACTAAACCAGTATCAAGTGGGATATTTAGAGGCTTTTTTCTGTTAATGGTTTTTCATATCCTGCCTACAGAATGAGAGTCTAGTGTTCAGTCAGGCCCTAGATGTAGTTCCTCAGTGTTGTAACCTTCCTTGCTCTACAGTGTTGGTGTATCTTACAATAATGAATTTGTAAATAATAAAGGTCCATCTGTGTGCATACCTCTTTAAAGCGATTGCATACTAATTCTTAGTAACTTTTCATAATTGTATTAATAGCTTACTTTAACAGTCTAACCTCAAGAATAGTGGGAAGGCAGTAAACATATTATGTCTCTTTACAACTTTTAAGGTGACCATCTGCTTCAGATCATGCTCTGGGTGTTGTATTTCAATCAGTTCTGTCTCATAAGATGTGTCTGCAAGATACCAGGGTTCAAGTGTAATTCTAAGTAACATCGTCTTTTTAAAAGAAATGTAATTCTCAACACTTGTTTTTATTTTAAGGTAAGAAATTATATAAACTCATTCTTCAATGAGTCCTGACAATCACCATACATTGAATTTTTATTCTAGAGAAAAGTTAATGATTTTCAGTTTTATTGAGTGTAAGTTTTATTTTTCGTCTGAATTTCTTAGTGGTGCTTTTGCTTTCCAGCAGTAAAATTGAATGTGGGAAATGTCAACTGTAAGGTCCTAAGAAACTAATTGCTTGGGTGTTGCTGATTGTACTCCAGCTGATCTACTAAAGGAGCAGTCATTGGACTGTTTTCCTTGTCTCCTCTGCACGGGTATGAACTTACTTGTTCTGAGTTCTTTGTTAGACTTATGTCCTGGCACTAAATCAGTGTTCACAGGTTTATGTACTGGGAAACATAAGTGGCAGAAAAGGAATCTCAGCGTAAGTGCTTGTGAGCAACTTCTTTCAGTTCCTTGATGTTGTGTAGCAGCTGAATCTGTAATAGAAATACATGGCTAAAGCAGAAGCTTGATGAAAATTACAGTCATATCTTCAGATTATAAAGAAAGCCGATAATATTTTAAGCTAATATAAAATCTCATCTACAACTCAAAGAATCTATTTAAAGTCAACAAAAACTTTCCTATTGATTGGTGTGAATCAGGCACATAAAGGAAAACCTGCAGGTTAGTGAAGGACCACAGCTATTAGGGTTCCCTTACAGTTAAACCTGCATCATTGGCATGTTTGTCTGAAAAGGACTTCATTTCCTTGAGTTGTGAGAAAGTGTTCATGCCACACTATATCTCACAGAGAACCTGGAGTCAGAAGAGGTCGAGGATAATCCTTGGTATACCTAAACTGACAAACCCAAAACGTCAGTGGAGACAAGGCAGAGTCAATGTAAACTCTATTGCTTCTTCAAACAAAGTTAAAATGTTTACAGGAAGAGTGTGAGAATGGTTGGCAGCTTGTTTTCTCCAGAGAGAGCCATGCATCCCAAGCACTTATTTTAATTTTCCCCAGAGGCATTTATAAAAAAAAGGAATGGGTGTTTTTGCTATAAGAAACAAATTAATTGTATGTTGCTACCTAATATACCAAATGGTAACATTCATTGAAAAGGAAGCCTTTGCCACTAAAATATTATGGATATTCAATATATTACATAAATGTGTGAGGCCACTTTATTACTTTTTGCACTGCAGATTTCTTCTCAGTCTCATCCATGATGGGCAAAAATCTATAAACATATGGAAAGACCTCTGCCAGTTCTGTTAGACTACGAGGCTGGATTAGGGCCAGTTGCTAGAAGTATTTTGCAAAGCATAGTGCTTTTCATTACAATTAGGCTTCAGTTACAATATATTTCTGAGAGAAATGCAAATCTGGCACTGTCTTCCGTATCTGAGTATTCACGCATACAGCTGTTTAATTTCCAAATAATTCTAATTTTGAAAACTAGTTCATTTACTGGAAATATGTTTACAGGTATCAGCTGGAACTTCTATGCAGTGGGAAAAAAATGCTTTTTAAAAATGAACAGTACTTCTGTATTACTATTTCTTCTCTTCGGTTTCAGGACATATATACACTTACAGGGCCAATGGTTTAAGCTACTAGAATATCTAGTATTAACTAATGATGTGATAATCAACTATTTATCATAGGAGAGTGTAGTTTTAATCTTTACTAATTGTTGATGTTCAGCAAATTCTTAGGCCTTTTTAAAATGCTTATTCTTCATATGCAAGTTTGAATTGTACATTGCTTTTTGCTGTAACATTATAAAACATGCTAGTTTGATTGGAAATGGGCAGATTTTGTAGGTCTTACTTTGGTTACAAAATCAAAACAGTCAAAATTTGCGGTATGGTTTTCATTAGCTGAGTAACTTTGCAAGGCAGTAGGTTTGAAGCGGGCTGAGGTGTCCCATACAGACAAGTATTGCAGACATCTGCCATTCAGTAACTTTGACCAAACTCTGTTGGCTTGTTAAGGAGATTGAGATTGCTAGGGCTGTTTTCCTCATAGAAATATGCTTCTTCAATTTTCTAGTTTATTCCTGGTTAGTCAGTCATTGGGGTTCAAGGTTTTCCCCTCTGGTTTTTTTCTGTCTGATCATACTAAACTGTGAGATTTGTTTTTCATCCTTAGATTCCGTGCTTCTTTCTAATTTGGCTTGGCTTTGGCTTTGTTCTGTCTTCATTAATTAACCTACTTTCTTCTCCTCCACACGCTTTATGTGAGATCCTGGTTATTATAGTTCATTACTGTGGCACTTGCATGAGAAATACTTATTTAAGCAAAATAATATTTTGTTAGAAGATTTTGAAGAACCGTGTGTGGTTCTCTATGAAATGTGTCAGGACTTCAAGAGGCATTCAAGTAAATAGTAAAAGAGATGTAGATCCTCACTGGAGTTTTTTGTTGCCCATGAGAATGATACCTGATCACACATTGATTACAATTCTGGTGATTGGCATAGTTTGGTCATTATTTGCAAGTACTAAATGAGGATATTGAAATACCAAGTAAATATACAAAATAAAAATAGCAAGTACAAGGGCCAATAATTTCAATTGAAACTTCTTATTAAACATTGATGCAGCCATAGAGGTGGACCAACACTTGTGACAAGCATTGTACACTATGTACAAAGTTATTAGAAGTTATCAAACACTGTGCTTATAATTTGTCTCACTAAAATCCTAGCATTATGGAGAAATCATTCCTTTTGAAAGCTGTGGTTTGACCCAGCTTTTACAAAGTGGTAATTGGCCTGTTTTGGTTCTATTTTAAGCCTCTTCTGTGATGTCTTCTTTTATCTTTTGCTTGTTCTTTTAATTTACTTTAACTGTCTCCCTCACTTTTTAACTATTCCTGTTATCTGAAGTTAAATTTTGACAGAATTTATTTGCATTTTCCTTTCCTCATGAAGGGATGTTGAATAAGTATTTTATCATCACTACTAAATAGTGTCTCTTTTGTAGTCACATCTTGAAAGATATCTTATAGATGTCACTTGCTAAAGAGAGCCTTATGAAGTTTTTGGACTAGTGGCAGCTTTTATTTACAATCCAACATAATTTGTATTGTGTTATAACAGCATTCTGCATATTATCAATTTCATAACAAGGAACACTACATTAATATTTCTGTTTAAAACCTGGTACTCAATTCATACTGTATTACCATTTCTATAAAGGCAGCTGTGCATATCTATTATGTCTTCCTTATCTGACAGCTCTTTTTTTTTTCATCTTTTATTTTTCAAGATGTATTTTAAGGACTTCACTTTTAATAGCTGCATAGGCCCACAGAGCTTGTTCCTCTATACCCCGGAGCTCCTAAGTGTTAGTCAAGCACTAAGTGAAGCCCACTTCTTAGTAGGCTCATTTCTATGCCAAAATATTTCCCTGTTCTCAAGAAAAGACTATCCTTTTTCTGTATGCTGTTACTCAACCATTCATAAAGGCTTTTTCTCTCTGGATTTCAGTGCAGCAATGGGACCACTGCCATGTTGCTCTCATTCATATTCAGAAATCTTAAAATGCCATTTTTACTGTAGCTGAAAGGAGGTGTTCTAGGTTTCTCCTTCATTGCCTCCTCACACACCTCTGTCAAGTCTGCATGAGTCTCACTGGCTAGAGAGCTCTTTCCCTTTAGCCTTTTGTAGAGATGAAACTTACTGGAAGCAGCTTCTTGTTTCTTTCCAAGTAGCTGTGGAGAGCCAATGAAAATTATGAGTGGGGCTGAAGCAGATAGGAGACAAGGAGAGGCAGAGTGCTGGGGTTGTTCAGCTTCATGAAGAGAAGGCTGGGGCAGATATTATGGCCAAAACATTCTATAAGGCACTTCCTAGAAGGTACATAGTAACAGATTCTGGTGGCACTAACCACCAAAATACCATAAAACATTCAATATACCCCTGTTCCTTTTCTGTCCTATAAAATCGTACAGATGTGGGTCTATCTCTATTATAGATGATGCAGAGATCTGAAGACTTCATACTCACAGATCTTTCCAAATATTCCTGGGGAATGGTTGCAGAATTTTCTCCTCTGAAACAGACCCCAGGCATGACAGCTTTAACAGCACTGAGAGGAAAATCATTCTTCATGGAAGATTTTTGTGTCTGTTTTAGGCTGCTAAGCTAGATTCAGTATTCCCGCAGTGGTGAGAAAGCTCAGGAATTTAAATGTACCTCTTCTTGTATCAGTGTCGCTGCTGTTAAATGGACAGCAAGGCGTAAACTATAAGCATGCACTGTGCAAATAATAGAGTAGGAAGAATATGAATAAGCAACAGTAAATCTCTCAGTATTTTTCGGGATGGATTAAGCACCCATTGCTTAATGTTTCTCGCATGATCTGCTAACACGCATGAGCCTTTTGTAAAAAAATTTCTTCAGCATATAGAAATGAAAGTTTCAGTATTAGAAAATTCCTTGAATTATTTTGTGATACTTAGTCCAAACCTGCTCTTAAAACAGCTTTTTAATTCTTTTATCAGAGAGTTTTTCCTCAACAAAGTTCACATCAGTTGCATTCCTTATCTGGGTTACAACATCTTGTATTATTGAGGAAATGGATCCAATGTCATCAATACAATCAACATGATCAATCAGTCATAATACAAACCTGCCATTATTTTTTTTTCTCCATTAAGATTACTCACTGAAGGAGAAAACTCATTTTTATAAATTTATGTTACTACAGACCAACATCTTTTTGCTGTTTTGATCTCTACCTAAATTTTCTACAAAAAAATTAGAATTCAAGAGTGCCAGGGTCCTAATTATTCTTTGTTAAACTTTCAGTAAGCTGGAGATTTCTTATTAAAACTAGCAATTTTTTCCAGTTGTTTAAACCAGAATATTGCAGCCTGTAATAATGACAATATTGTTCTTTTTGTCTTCTTTCATCTGTAACTCAAAAAGGATAACCAGTGTTTTTATTCAGAAAGTAGTTTTCAGCTCTACAAAGGAGTAATTTGGATTCTTTTCTCCCTGCCTCCCCTTTCTTGTCATACTTAGTGGTTTTTTAATATAATTAATTGAACATATTTTGATTTACATATTGACCACTTAGATAAAACATTTGAGCATTTTTTTTCTCCCCAGAAGTTCCTTTCAACCAATTGATTATCAAGTACAACCTGAGCATGATCACAGTGAGTTAGAACAAGGGTGCATGTGGTCCACAAGCATATGCACACCACAGAGTAAGAAAGGGGAAGTATGTTTGATATTTACTCTGATGTCTTTGTATTTCCATCTATGTTCAGATTTAGAAGATTTCCTGAGCTAGATGTGGTCTCTGTCTACTTAGTTACCTGTACTTGTCTCCCAGTATGTGGTATGCCTCCGTTTTGGCAACAAGCAGTGCAGATGTGCTACCCGTTGTGTGAGAGCTCCCTCTGCTTCCAGAAGAGCTGAAAATTCTGAGAACTGTCAAAAACCAGCTGGACAGTACTTGATGCCATGAAGGCTGACATTATAGTAGCTTTTTTATTTGAATGAATATGCTGATTCAACAGACTTGCATGTTGTGTGATGGTAAGAGTATTAGAAAGAAACCAGGAAGCTACATTTTCTGTCATGTGTCTAGCTCCTCAGACAATCAGCAGTTAGGCAGTTGGACTGCCCTTCTCCCCTTATGAATTGTCCTGCTTTCAGGCTTCCAATTCATAATTTTCTGTAGGAAGATTTCTTTCCTGCTTCAAACTTCAAACATTCATACACCTTTACAGCCTTCTCTTCCCACTCTCTTCGCCCACCAATGCGTGGCATGGAAATCCTGGTCATAGCATTGCTTTCATTAGTTTTCCAGAAGGAAGTGACATTTCTGGAAGAATATATATATATATAACATATATATATATGACATGACTCAACTGGTGTTAAAAACACACTTGTTCTTTGCTGGTAGACAAAGGAGAAAAACATTTTCAACAGACTGCAAATTAGGAAGTTTTCTTTACGAAATTAGAAACTATACAAATGGTCTTCAAACTTTAGCCTACAAAGGTGTAAGGAACATTGAGATAAAAACTTAAAGGGTTAAGTCTTTCTCTGAAAATCTGTATGTATTTTCAGGCAGATTGAAAGAGACTTTTCCATAACTTTAATTTATGTAATTTTGAATCAGAATTTAGATTAAAACTTTGAAGTGTCTCCTACAAAGAGCTATGATGTTAAAAACTCCAGTTATTACTCTGGGCTCTTGCACATTAGACAAGAGTTTTGATTGTAATGGGATTTTCCTTCTTTAAGACATAAGAAAAAGTGAGTTGTAAAGATTTATGTACTGTGTCATAGTATTCTTTGAGATTGCTGTTTTTGTAAGATTGGTTCCTTTATGAAAGCATTTTTCTTCCACTGTCCATCAAAGTTAAACCTCTGGCTCTGGAAGTGAGGTTTTTCCTGCTAGTATGGTTGTTGCCTTCTTCTTTTTCTTTTCCTTTTTTTTTTTTTTTTTTTTTAATGTCATTTACCTTTTGGGAGTGTTATTCTTTTGACTGTTACCTGG
>JANHGB010056525.1:0-25157 GCA_026283785.1 Coracopsis vasa
ACATATGCAGACACAGCTCACATGACCATTTGGAGTTTTGACTAAAAAGTAAGCCAATTATCACAGTTAACTACCTCCTACACTTAAAGACAAAAAGTACAGTTTTTACTGATCTTGCAGAGCACTTGAGCAATGCTTAGGGTATGACCTTAACTAAATAAGTAATCTTCCTGAACTCTTTAGTAGCATTTTTCACAGTATAGACATTCTGCTGCTGCACTAGGATAAAAACCTCCTATATTCACATCAGCATAAAGGTAAATAGCTGGAGAGAAATTACACATGGACAAAGATTAAAGCTGTGGGAGTTTACCTCATTGTCCTTGTAGGATTCCTCTGTACATCCCAGTCTGCAGCATTTCATCAATTCCTTTACATGGTGAAACATCTACCACTTCCCTCAAAAGACTATTAAGGCTAATATATCTTACTGCCAAGAATTTTTACTTACAATGAGAAAGAAATCCAGCATGGGATTTCTGGGATTGTCTCATTAAATCGGTTTGTTACTATATTATTTCAAAGCCACAGGCATGACTGAGGAATTCATTAGTATCTCTGATGCTAGTTAATTACCTTCACAGACCTCATCTATAGGTACTGCAAGTTCTTTGCATTTTCCACTTAGATGAAGGACATAGTAGTTACTTTTTTATCCAGAGCTAGGAAAATTACGTTCTCCCTCTTGATTTTGGCTATCCATCATAAGAGATTTTTATGGGTCCTACAGAATAAATATGCAATTTCACAAAGGCAGGTGTTCTGTTTTGCATCATGCTTATGTTAGAACTGGTGATTTGTTCAGGTATTTTCTTCCCTCTCCTAAAGCTTCTTCTACTATTACAAATCATTTTACTTTCTGCTCTTTCTTCCCTCCTAGCTTTTACTGGTTTTCATCACAGTTGCTGACAGAATTTCTTCATTTCATTATAGAGGACAGTAAGACTCCTCACCCCATCTAATCTGTTCCAGTAGAAGAGAACAAAACCACAAAACCCTGGTGAGAAACTGCCTTCTTCAGCTTGAGTTTTGCCACTTACAGCCACAGGATTTGAGAACTGCCACTGACAACTGCAAAAGACTGTCTTGGTTTATTATTTTAGGCCAAGACATGCGGTGACTTTTAAGACTAGTATCAGTCTGTTTGGCCTGTAAGATTAAGCCTACAGTTTCCCTGTATTTTCTCAGGACACAAGAAATGAAACACGAAAGTATCTTCAGAAGTTGGCACAGCCAAAGAGAAGCTGCAACTGTAGTAACAACATTCCTTGGCAGGTATGCAACCAGAGAAGAGAATACAGTCTTCTAGCTGTTCAGTGAAAAAAAGGGAATTGTGAGTTTTTCACATGCTATCAGGATTTTCCATAAGCAGCACACCATCCAAAAGCACTGCCTAAAATAAAAGCATTTTCACTTCCTTGGAGTGTTTGCCTTGACCTACAATCCCATCTCTTTCTGGCTTTAGATTGGCCTCTGCCAGTGATTCTTCACATGAGTGATCTCACCCAGGCAGGGCGTATTTAGGATACAGTTATTTCAAACAGAAGCAAGTGAGATATACAGTTGATGACTCCCTATGCATTGCCGGCATTTAAGAGGAGAAGCCTATATCCAGCAAGGCACTTAGATTTTGCTCAACTTGGACTTCAGTAAACTACTCACATTTTCAAGATTAAGCAAGCGCTTCACCAGGCTGAGACCACAATATCCTATAATATAATGAAGTAGAGGTAAGAAGCCTATCTTACAGTGATGTAAATCTAAAGTAACTCCAGCTAAATCCAAAGGTTTCTCCAGATTTACACTGACATGAAAACAAGCACTGACCTCTTGTATTCACAATCCCCAAAGCTACTATACCCAGTTCTTTACCTTGCAAGTTCGTTCTTTGCTTTCTCAACAGAAATATCTATATAATTATTCCACACATGAGTTATATTGGCTCAGAAAATCAGCTAACATGGGATTCAGCAGGCCTAAGAATTATGCAAAGACTGGTTTAATCAGCTTAATATTTAAAAGAAAATATTCTGGTTTCAAAAGAGTACGTCTACTGCAAGTGTAATAAAACTCTTTGTACACAAGCAAATTAGCAATATTTTTTCTGTGCAGCTGAAGGGCTGTGGACATTGCAAATTAAAACAAGTCATTCCATGAGAAACCCTGCATAATAATAGAAATACAGTTTTAAAGCAAATGTGTGAATTGCTTTTTTTTGTGTGCATAACTTTGAATTAGATGAAAGAAGGAAAAAAGTAACCAAACAGAACCATTAGACCCAGTACAAAAATGGGACACAGCCACTCCTGTTGCCAGCTGTAGTTCCACTGTAATTACTGGAGCCACATCAGTATACATAAGCCAAATATAATATCACCTAAATATATTAAAATTCTAAACAATATTGCCTTAAAGTTGTTTCCTTTCCATTGTTAATGTTCATGTGTAACATACATTGCTGCTGGTTTTAGATGTAGATGGGTGGGTTATGGAAAGCCTTTGCTATAGTATCAAGGGCTTCCTGCCTCCCTTAACCCTATTAACAGTAAGTGTTCAGCGAACACACCTTCAATTCACATTATAAACAATTGCCAATTACATTTTTGTTCTAGGATGCAGAGAAAAGTTGATTTGAAGCCAATTTCAATCCAGGAATTCCTCCTCCCTTCCCCCCACACTTTTTCTGCAGTTCAGAGATACAGCTGAAAGAATGGTCCTCACTCAGAAATGAATGGCAACCTCTTTATAAATTATTTTCCAGGTCATTTCACTGAGTGTTTTGCAGGTATTTCATTTCATTCCTTGACAACTGACCCAAAACTTTGAGCTGGGTTACTTGGGAGATAGGCATTGTCTTTGATGTCCTTGGGTAAAAAAAATAAAGTTATTTTTCTAGCCTGTAATTCTTCCCTATATAGCAGTAATGATTCCCTCCCAGCTCTCACCCTTTTTTCTTCACAATGGCATTATGGCCTTATTACTTATTAGGATCAGAAGCAAAAACATTCATATCCTTATAAATTAGAAAATGTTTAATAAGAATGCACCTGAACAAATTTTTATTTTAATCAAAGGATTAAGGTGCATGATAGCATTAATATTTAGGAAAATTAAACAAAATTGCCTTTTATCTGCTGCAAACCATGTTAAATATTTAATATGCCACATTACAGGGGCACCATTTCAACAAAGCGTATGACAATCTTTGTGCTGGAAACCTTCATTTCAGTTGCTCAAACTTAAGTTTTAAAACTTCTGAAAGATAGATCTAAAATTATGTGCAGGTTTTCTAGGCAATTAGAGCAGAGACGAGCTTCCAAACCTGCACAGAAGGTCTATAGCAGAAAACCGTGCAAACAGTGGGTCTAAAGAGGTTGTCTCCTGTGGGCTCCACCAGCCCAACACATGGCTTATTTAGAAGGGAGCACTGAGTTTAATTGTTCTGGAGCTTATGGGAAGGCTTTCCGTGGCTTTGTTTGGAGTGTCAAGGTATATTTTTAGGCAGCTTTAAAACACAAAGAAAAGAAAGTCATGCGAGTATTCTGAGGTGATAGAAGGGTGATTTGGGGAGGGACTGGGGGGCTGTTGTAGTAATCTAGCAGCAGATAACTTCTATAAATATTGAGAGGCAAATGCTAGCTCTCAGATTAGAATAAATGAATATAAGTATTCCTTTATAATGAAAAAAAAGAGTGCTAAATCCTACTAAGAGCAGTAATATGCTTCCGAAACAAAGCAAACAGCTTTCCACATTCTGGAGGCCTGGAAACTTCCAGGCTTTCTCTAGGAGTTTAAAATAGTAAATCTCAGGGGTGGGTGTTAATGTATCAAAATAAGTAAATACACAGACCCAAGATGACCTGCTTACAGCCAGGCTATATATTGGATGAAATTTAAAGGTAATAATTTAACAGTATAATGTAGTAAATTTGGTAGATTTTTATTCCTTTCAGATCACTGAACTGAGAAGCAAACACAATGAAAACATTGAGTTTGTTCCAAAGCTGATCCTTAAAATGACCTTGAAAAAAAAATCTATTATCCTTTGCCTTTATCTCTCCTCCTGTAAAATGTGATAAACACTACTTAAGCATTATATTTCCGTCTTGGGACAGGACTTTGAGCAGACAACAAACCAGTATAACCACCTTTGTTGAATTCCTGAAATCAGCCCTCTCACCCTCCATGCCCCACAAAAACCCAAGAAGAACTACCCTAAATCTTCAAAGCCTGTCAAGGTCTGACTTTTAAAGGCCTCATCTTACCTCAGCTGACTTTCATTTTATCCACCTAAGGCAATTGTATTCACCTGCATACATGTCCTTGGCAGCTATTAACTATTTGACTGGGGAACACTGTGAGAGGTTCAGCCTTGCTGTGCAATCCAAATGCGTTGATTCACTTGAAAGCAACAACCATTTTCTTTCCTTCCTTTATTTCCTGGAGACGTTATCTTTACTGAATAAAAACTGTTTCCTCTTTTGCAGTTAAAAACCTCACAACTGGATTACTGTGCAACTGAACACGACTTCAACTTCTGAGTACTGCTGAATTTTCACATCTGTAATATAATCTATTTATTTTCATGGCACTGTTTTCTGAAGTTCACATCTGCCATTCCAGGAAATACAACATGAAACAGGAGGACGAGCAGAAGTCAAACAGTGTCAAAGATGCAGCAGTCATTATTAGTTTCCAGGTTTTCTGAATCTGGCCTACATAGCTACATACATAAATGTCTCAAATTTTTGTGGCTTATCTATTTCACCATTTTACAGCTGAATTATTAAAAAAGACTAATTGACTATCATTTCAAAAACACAGCTGTTGAGTTTGAAACTAAGATGGAAGACATTGAGCACAGTGCTGCAGAAAACAGAGGTAAAGAAAATGAGTACTGTTCAATAACTAGAGGTTTCAGTCTTATTTACTAGTAGTACAGTAAAAATACTATATTTCAATAAAACTGACCTAAACTATACATTTAGATTTTTAAGCTTCACTTCAGTAACTGTATAGTGTTACTAAGTGTCAGACAGTTTTGTCACATTTTGTATTGTTTATAATCCACACACCCCACTTCCCAAAGCAAAAATATCTGGATACCAACATAAGAAGTGAGTACAGAAGTATATTTTGAAAGTAGAATTCAAAATATCAAATATTAGTACTTAAAAGTGAATATTGAAAAAAAAGATATTCTAATAAATAGCTTTAATGGAGGCATCAGTGACCATTAACTTCTCATGCATGTGGCTCATGCTGTCAGCCAGAATGTATTAGTGATACTTGTAAATGGTGTCTGTGAATATATAGACCACTTGTGCATCTGCTATAAAGCATCTCAGCTTCACTTACCAGAAGGTTTTCTAAACCTTCATCCATTTTGGAGGCTTCAAGAGAAATAGCTTTTATTAATCACATGCTAAATTAAAGCTATAGGCAGCCTTTATTTATGTTAGCACGAGATTTTGTCAGTGAATATATCTTTAGTTCACTGCATTACACTTTCAAAGAACTAATCCTTAAGAAGAACAAATCCTCTAACATGTTCAGTTTGAAACTAGAATTGTATACCAACTTTTGACACAAAGAGTAAAAACCTTCAGTTTCAACTGTAAATATTATAGCACTGAAAGGTTACAGCTATGCTGACAACTTATATTTGGAAAGCAGAAAGTTTGCAAGCACAAAATCTCCCCTTCAAGAAAGGCAACTCGAAACTAAAACCAAAAATAAAGCTAAAGAGTAAATCTTTTGAGATGCACGCATGCAGTTTCACTGCCACCACTCTCCTTCCCATGTACACACTGCTTTGAGTGTTTTGGTAAGGACTGGCTTTCCTTACCTGCAGAATTTCAGGGGAAACCACACAGTGGCAGTACTGTGAATGTAAATGATGCGCTCTATTGTGTAGCAAGGTAACAAGCTTTTAAGAACTAAAATACAGTTTCCCATGCTTGGTTACAGTTAAGTTCACTGCTACATTATATAGAAAACATCCAGGTTTCTATCGCTCTAACAGTGGGAGAAAAACATGCAGTCAACATGTAATTTATTTCCGTCTGTCATTTTAGTATCCAGGGGCCTCACACACTGTTAGTCACACACTGCACTCCAGGCTTCTATTTTCTTTCCATTTTTATGCACTCTAATTTCCTCTATTCAGATACATTTTTGAAGATCGGCCTTATTGTAAACTTGGAATTCTTTGCCACAATAAAAGGAAAGGAAAACAAACTGAAGGAGCATCCCCCCATACAAACGTGTATGCGCACACACACACCAGACATGTACAATTCTTTTAAGCTATAGGTTTCTATACTTTTATAGCACACAGATACAAGTTGATGAGTATTACAAGTGACAAATCTGGAATGTTCTGTTCATTTTAACTGTACCGTGAGACTCCTGTAAAAGAGCACAGCCACACAGATCACAGATGCTAACTTCTGGTGTACAGGTATCTCACATAAGGGTTGGGAGGAACATTTTAGAATAAAGTCTGAGAGAACTCTCAGTAGATCCCAGAGTTACAGAAAAGCACAACAAAACTGACATGCTGCTTTAAGACATCTTGAGTATTGACATGCACTCTACCCTTTGCACCTTGCTTCTTTACCAGCAGCCCTGCACTTTGGCATTCCCTTTCAGATTGATGTTCAAACATCCAGACCCATGCTTACTCATAGAGATAATGGCATGAAAGCAGTGACATCTGCTAAACACTTCCAAGAGAAAAGCTGTTTTCTTCTGTGCATCTGATGCCCGATAGCTTTTCTCCCCTTGTTTCTCTGCTCTGAGTAAGACTCTTAGCTTGCAACTGCACAACAGTGGAAATTTCCTCCAGGTGATCATTCTCAGTGTACGATTAAAGGCCAAGATTGCATGCAATATACTGGTTTAAAAGTCTATGTGGTTTTGAGACAGAAATTTAACCGTTAACATAATCACATATACTCACAGACCAGGACATAGAAAAATGCAAGGCTTTCTTTTTTTTTCTCCAACTTGTACAGAAAACTATATTTATAACCACGATTTCCACCTAAATCAACTCCCCCTTCATTTCACCAGGTGCACGAACAGTATTTCTGCTTTCTTCCTCCTTTTAAAGCAAGTACCAGACTTTTGCCTGCAGGGGTTAACACCCAGTGAATCTGAATATGTCTCCTCCCCTGCTTACCTTGACTTAGTTCACTTTTAGCTACAGAAGCTGCTCCTGAAGGTAAAGACCTTCTAACTGTGTGCACCTGTAGTCGCACTTTTCCCCTTGCTGAGTCATTCCTCAAGTTCACATAGCCCAAACAAGCTAAACAGTTTCCAAGTGGGATTTGCACCACAATCCCTTCCACCACCACCCCCAGCAATAGTCACAGCCCCTCAGGAGAGCCCCAGGAATTATGTTTAATAAGTAAAACTACACATAAACACCCACATGCTGCATGACTCCCCTTCATTGACTGAATGACATTTAAAAGGCGAATATAAGAGCATTAAACTATGCAATAGAGCAGCAGATGGGGGAATTTTTTTTCCTTATCAAAGCTAAATTATTATATCACTGCTGGTCACAAAGCTGTGAGGTACTGGTGCTTTTTAACTACACCGAGAAAAATATTAGGAGAGGATTTTATCAAATATTAAAAGCATGGTAAATTATTTTAACTTGGATATCCCTCTATTTCTTTTATGACAAATCTATCCTTTTAAGTTGAATCTCTTTTTATCTTGAGCTGCAATGGCCTTTCCTATAAATTTGCTGAAGGGTATCACACATTTCCAATAAGCTTTTTGAATTATTCTTCATAGAATGAATACACTGCTCTTTTCCAGCACCTGAAAAAGGCTGAACAATGATGAAGTCTTCAAACAAAAACCTAACACAAACACTGTTTTCTTCCTCAATCTCAAAAGCTGTTCCCAATGTTGGAAGTTATTAATTTTGCTATTTGAAATCAATTCACTGCAAGACCAGCTACCCAGTACAATTCCCTAATAAATTTACAACTAATCCCTAATCAAACCTAATTCTTGAGCTACTGATAAGACACTTTTTGTTACTGTGCTTGGCTTGGCATAGTTCCTTGAGCCACACTGTGGGCGGAGGACACTAGAGCAAACACCCACACCGGTAGGCACCTCCAAAGGAACAAGGCACATCAACAAACCTGGGCTCTTCTGTCACCAGCACTCACCATTTTCCCACCATTTTCTCTCCAGGCTTGCAAGCATTGAGCAGGGGTGGCTGTGCAAGAGCAGAGAACAGGAAAAAAGAGGGAATTAAATTGGAAATTACAGAAGGCAGAGCCCGAGTGGCACAGGGGAGTGCAGGCCCCTAAGAAAAGGTGGCGCCAAGTCCTCCTCAGCCTAGTTCCACACAGGGCCTCTTGCTTCAAACAAAGAAGCCCAGCCAAAATAAGTATTTTATATGCTTTTCTCCACACTGTTTAATAATGGCCATGCCCACCCCACTGTTAAAAGATGCAATAAGTTAAACAGCTCTCATGCTGTAAAAAAACCCCTTACCAACCAGCATGAACAGCTCATGTTCTACCTCACAGCCTCCTGTCTGCTGTATGGGAAAGACACACATAGAAGAGCCTTTTCTAATTACCTGCACACCTGTAGCAAATCAAACACAATGTACTGACGATGGGCACCTGCACCTCAGCTGCACAGCTCACCTGCAGCCTATCTGCACAGCCATGCTACAGTAAGCACAGGACCTGGGGGCTCTATTATAGCTACTGGAGAGTCTCTCCAGCCTGGTTGCCTTGTGTCCTGAGACCCTAGGTGGATAAACACCCTGAATACCACCAATAGATCTACAAAGTGGCAGAAAGGAAATGTGCAGAGAAACCCTAATGTCTGAGAGCAGTAATGAAGGTGCTGTATTGTTCAAACCATACTAATGTTTGTGGTTTCCAAAGGGATGATATTCCAGCTGAGAATCAGCCCCCTCGCCCAGCATAGCCCTTCCCCAGCCGCATTCTTATTTTCCAGAGGCAGTGACTTGTCAGCAAAGCTGCCAGCTTTCCACTGAGAGCCTGGAGCCTCACCTTTCCATTTCCCAAAGCATCTGACAGCCGGTTATCCTTGTGCTGCCTGAGCAGTACTAGACAGAAAGATTGGAATTAGTATTTGCTGCCAAAAAATATTGGATACTTTCTAATCATACTAGGAGAGCTCTTGCTAGGTTTTCAATCTCAGAGATGCTTAATATAGTGAAGCAGGAAGACGAAGTTTCACTTTCAAGCTAGAATTCAATAATCCTACTTGAAGCAGTTGAAAAAAACCCCAAACTTTAGCCACTGCCTCAGCATCTATAGATGCAGCAATGATTTTGTCTCTGTTCTATTATCATTAAATTTTAATTCTCTCATATAGAAGTAAATTCATAACTCAAACTTTGTAATCACAGCATAAAAATTAGGTTTTTATATTTTGGGTTTATATGTAACTGCCGAATCCCATGAGGCAAAGTTCAAGATACAGCACCTATTATTTTAATGTTCTGTTCCTGCATTATCACCTGCCATACTTATTTACTGCTTATTTCCTCTACAATTCTCAATTTCCACAGTACAGCCAAATGTTTTTGTCTTCTATTTTATGTTCTATTAAAAGAGAAATTGAACTCATTGCTTTGGCTTTTACCATGGCACTTCAAATATAAGGCAGGAGCCTGATAACCGTCTCACTTTTATCACAAGTTCAAAATGAATAGTTCCCATTACCTTTTCCTCTGCACTAAATATTGTTTCTCCACAGAAGACTAATGAAAAAGTTGTCATTAATGATTCAAACAAACATTTAAAAATATTAGGATGGATATTTCAGCCCTAACTTTACTTAGAGTTCTATTTCTGATATATTGCACACCCAATGCTTTTATGACGTATGTAAATTTAAACAGCACTATGTATTTTTAAAATCATATGTTGAGAGATCTTTAAAGTTGCAAGGCTAAGTGAAGGAAAGCCAAAATTTAACCTGACTGTGCTGCGTAGTGGTGCATTCTCAATTATATTATGTCATAGGTTATTACATCTTGTTAAATGCAACTTGTCTAGCACTCTTCAGACCATTAACACATTCTTAAGGAGATGTTGCATTTTCTGATTACAGTTTTTGGCTCTTATTTGTGTACTCTTGTGTTAACAGTCTGATTTTCAAGTACATTTCTTGGTGACACTCGGCTTTGTCTGTGTAGGGCTCTTACTACTAAGTACTTACGGCTGATAAATGCCATTCTTAACAGAGGTGATTTTCATTCTGCTTCGCTCCATTAGTTCAAAGTACTAAATTGCAATGAAAAGCTGCAATGTCCTTTTGGTAGTTTGACTCTGCTTTGATTTCAGTGCTGCCCATATTTATCTAACTTACAGACTCATTTGGAGGAAAAAAGCCTCAATTTTATATACTTTTTTTAAGCCTGCCAAGGTTAGGGACCCAGTTCTGTGAACACTTTTCATGCAATCAGTTCCACCAAATGCCCATCACCTGAGGAAAGAGAATGACCTGTTTCAGGATGGGATGTAATGCACAACTCTGGCCATATTTTGCAGCCATTAAGCTCAATACCATGGAGTGTAGTGGGAAAAACCTACAATTCAGTTGTTTTAAACTGCCACAAAACCTCCCAACCGCAAATTTCACTGTGATTTGCACTGGTGATGGGGGAATTATTTTCAGGCAACTGCACTTTTTAAAGATTTTGAATTTCTCATCAGCACCCCAGTAATTAAGTATTTATAGATGACAAAAATACACCTAGCGGGAATAGACCCATTTGTTTCCTTTGTGCTTCAAACCTTTCATGAATAAAGTAGTACCAAGGGTAACCTTTCCTGAATACAACCTTAGGGATCACAGAGTGCCCTCAATCAATGCAGGGAACTCATGTTGACAGAGTATATGGGAAACAGATTGAGGTATTAAAGCACATAGCCTCTGGTGTTTTAGATGTAAATACTATAACCATCAAATATTTAGACTCTTATGTAAGCAGTTTGTCATTTTTTAAACAGTTACTGCTTGGAATAAATCTTTAAGGAGGGAATTTTCAGAAGTGCTCAGTATTGGCCTAACTTTGCTCTTACTGAAATCAATCATAAAATTTTCACAACTTTGGAAAAGGACTTTGTCTGTTTATATGTTTCCACAGCACTAAGCACAATATGTCTTGATCCTGGCTGGGGCCTTTTGACTCTGTGGTAATCTAAATAAATTGATTTATAGGAGATCAGTCAGATAAATGATGAGGAAACACACACATACATGTTAAATAGCTGGAGTTTTTAAATGATGTGTTATCTGTCCTTTGGAGCTTCATTATTTTTAATTTGAACTCTAATTTGCCTTCTTTTATATTACTTTTATTTCCTTGGTTTTAATTTTCCCCAACATAATTCCATGCATCTTAAATTTCCAGCAAAGTCTCCAGTCAATAAAATTTAACTTTCTCTCCCATTTAGTTTGCACAATAAACACATTAGTTTGGGGATCTGATTCATACTTTGTGTCAGCAGAATATAACTTCTCCTCTATTTCTGCAAAAACTGTGCTGATAAGAGTGATATGTAACCTACTTTATATTCCCAAGAATAACTACCTTTGCTGGACTGGGAAAGGGGAAGAGAGTGCATTTCTTTTATGGGTTTGAAGAATGGTTAGGTCTGTTTCTTTTCTTATTTCACAAGATTCACACAAACATTAATTTATCCAGGGATTGACTTCAGAGGCAGTTATTTTACTTTCATATAGATACCAACCTTAAAACTGTTTAAAATCATCTTGTTTTCTTCCAAAGAGCTACAGTTAAGACCAAGACAAAACTACTCCTGCTTATCCCTCAGTGTGAGATTTTAAAAGGTCAATACTGCAATGTCTTTCTCCCTATTTTCTGCAACTAAAGTGCTACGAGTTATTGGAATGGAAGCTGTGGTCCCACAGACAACTCTCTAGGCATTTTCCTAGCAGCTGCTATTCTCATTCCATTGCCCCTGCTCCAGCCACTTCCTCCCAGTTCCCTCACTGCTCCTCCAGTTGGAACCATACAGATGTTTTTGGATCTGTATGGTGAACCAGATCAGGACTAAATCCTCCGTCTCTTCCTTGAAAGTTGCCTTTTAACCGGGGCAGCTCCCAGCCTGGTGATCCTATGCAGAGTGGTACTAGGACAAGGGATGGAGCAGCTCTGAGGAGCCAGATCCGCAGCCAGCAAAAACTGCATCAAGATGTACCTGTGCCATGAGAAATATTTCTGAACCTCCAAAAGCATTTTCAGCAGATCCCTCAGGAAAGCCAGAACAAGCACATATTACATTATAAAACTGGCAAAGGAACAAACTTCAGAGAGTAGCCAAAGTTGTAAAATAGGCCAAGGAAGGAATCAGGTAATGATAACAGCTTGTTCATCTTCTTTACCGAAATTCAGGTTATGTTATCACTACCCCTATCCCACTATTTATTTTATAGTAAGCAATTCTAGTCTTTCAGATTAGCAAGCTATATATATATTTAGTGCTTTATTCTCAAACTGTTTCACCACAAATGACAGCTCATTTCACAAACAGCTTATCTTATGGCTAAAGATATATAAATACATACTAAAAATGCTGCTGAAAGTCTCTGAATGCATAATGCAGCCTGGTAGACATGATAGTGATTGTAACACTGCATTGTAGACACAAATGTTAAAGAAACTTGGCAAGAATCAACACATTTTAGCTACTCAAAATTCAGATTTTCTCAGTCTTGTCCCCTTCTGATGAATGGAACATATGGGAGTATTGTTCATAAAACTTACATTGCTTTTCTCAATGTCTACCAAAAATCCTCATTATGACAATATTTACCAAGATACATATAGATTCAAATTTGAATTAATTACCTACAAGTTTTTCTGTACTCCCAGGTTTACTGCAAAAGAAAAACGCTTCAGAAGCAATGTGTTGTGAGTATTTAACAGTAGATGTTATAGCAACAGAGGTAGTGGAGGGCTTGCTGGGAAAGGCAGCTATCCAGCTAAAAGCCATCAATGGTGAGTGAGATAAAAGACAGGTAAGAAAGTAGCTGCTTTGCCAAGAAGCAGTTTGAAATCTGACATTATAAACAAAACACATGTAAATCTAGACATAAATCCTCTCTCATATGCTGAAGGCTCTGTAATATTTTAGCTAGCCTTACTACTTACAAAGAAACATTTCCTGAAACACAGCATCACAACTGCAGAACAGCCTTTAACCTTGTGCTCATCCACTCAAAACCCATGTTATTTATTATCCTTTATCCCTTAATTATGAGGACTTCACCTACTGCTCTCCGCTCATCTGAAATGCAGAATAAAATACAATGGATGTCTGAAGACTTAACAGGTGTCAACCAGATATTTGCCAGCTAGCGCTACTATTCTTCTGGGAGGAGTTGCTGTTCTATAAATACTAATTAGAGTTTTGCACATGATCTTGCTGAAATACCTAAGGTGATGAGTGGCCAGTTGTTACTTTTAAAAGATTAGCACAATTTGAAAAACTAATGTCCCCAATGAGGCAATGCTCACACTGAATAATCAAGACTTATAGCTGTTCCCTGCCCAAAGGGAATATTTGCTCACTTCATCATTTGGAAAATCTGCTGCCTCTCAAACAACTCACTCTTCTATTTCACTTTGAGAAACTTGTAAAACTTCCTGCAATCAATATAATAGTATGGTATATGTGCTTCAATGGTCGTCCACTGCCATATCCACATGGTAGGCTTTACCAACATCTTCCAAAGACAGAGCTTTTAGTGTGAAATTGTAATTAAGAAACTGCAACAAAATTAGGCTGCACTTAAATGAAGCAGCAAAGAAAAACAAGATTACAGTAGTAACCGCATCAGCACAGCAAAAGTTCAATTTCCACAAATCAATCTCCCTTCCAATTCTTCGCCTCCACAAAACAAAGCAAACAGACCCAGGCAAAACAGGACAGGTCTCTGGTATTCATTAGGGTTTTATACTTGTAGTAATTATTATGGAAAAAGCCCACCAGTTCTCTAAAATCTGGGTATAATACTTCTAAACAACCAGCTAACTTTAAGCAAAAATGAAGCCCATACTTTGAAATATGGGTGCCATATATTTTGACCACTTTGTTATGAAAAGCAGCTGATGTAACATGGTGTGACACAATGCTGCATTTCTACATCTGAGCTGTGATTCGCTGCAGTGAAATTTGACTGATGCAACTGACACAACCCCACACTATTTAGTGTCAACATAGCTTGTCCATAAAAAAAAACATAGAAAATGGGGAGAGCGATTTGGAACTTAACCTACTTAGTTCTTCTGACTCTATCTCTCTAGGAATGAATACTCAGTAAATCCATGACCATATACAGGGAAAACAGATACAATTTTAATCAGAATTTATTTTTCTGGGGGGTTTATTTTCAAAACATAATATTTTCTTTACCATGAAACCTGTTTTTTCCTCATTCTTCAGCATACTGCTTCCTCTTTTTTAGAGCTCATTACTGGAAATATTTGGCCTTACTTCAAAAAAGAAGAATATGTCAACACCAGAACATCTGTGTCCACATAGTGTGCTTTGATGACAGTGATATACTCCATTTACATCAATAACACTGAGCTGAACCTTGATGTTGACTGCATTTAAAGATCTTACCCCACAGGGCAAGAGAATACAGGTCAAAAACGTTGATCTGTGTTTGACACACTCTCTACTTCAAGAGCACTTGGCAGTGATTTGTTCCAGAGTCAAGAATCAAACTCACAAAATGTTGCAAAGCTCGGAGCCATGTTTGCATAACCACGTTCAAAACAAACATTAAAATTCACAGTCTCTGGAGGCCAATCTACTTTTGATATGCAGGATTTTGTGAGAAATATGGTCAAATTCTATCCTGGATACAGAGAGAACTTTCTCATTCAAATCAAAAGGGCCTAACTTGGGCTCGAGTATCTACTCTTAAGAGGAATAATGTACCTACATCTCTTGTATGCAAAAAGGAAAATAGACAGTTTATCACCCTAAACACAAACCTGGTTATATAAAAAGGGGAGTGGAATAGCTATTTGTGATATAGCATTGCTTCTATCAGCGTGGCTAGAGGAAATTGGGAGAATTTCAGTATGGATCACATGCCACCACAGGCAGGCACAATAATGATGAATTCCTCAAGTATTTGGTACAAAATAATTCAGAGATGAAGGACTGAGCACTGTAACAGAATAGCTGGAGACCATGGCTTCTGGTAATCTTCCTTTTAACTTGATTTTAAAATCTTTTGTGTTTCTTCATCTTTTTTGTCAATATGTCATTTTCTCATTTAATTATATTACATCCACTCACCTGCTATGCTGACTTACATCTTAATACAAGGTGGACAGTTCCAATGGCTTCCTTCCACAATTCTGAATCCTGACTACCCTCATGTAAACCTCAGCACTTTCACAGCATAGAATGATTCAGTATTGCTTACAAGACTAATAAATATAAAGCATAAAACTGGATCAAATTGATGCAGCTAGATATTGCCCTGTTCATGTTCAAGGACCACAGTTACCTGTATGCTGTATTAGCAACTGCAAGGACTAGTAAATACTACTTCAGCAGAGAAAGAGAAAATTTTGTTTACAGGTTTCAGTAGAATGCCATGGAAACAGATACAGAGGTAACTGTAAAAGGCATAATCCAAAGGGAAGACAGCTCTAATAGAAAGCATATACCCAAAAATAATGTATGTGTTTTCCCACCTGGAAAACACATGGATAACTTCTATTAACACCAAGACAAAAAATTATACTGAGTAGACCCCAATATCACTAAGGTCCCTCATAAGGGTATGAATTAATGAGCGCCTTCAAAGTACAGCAAGATGTTTTCATACACACACTATTAGGAAAAAAACATAAATAGCTTAAAATGATCTTTTTAAAGAAAAACATTACAGCTAGAATTTCTGAAACAGTATTAAAGTATGGTAGTAGCCCTGTACAAGGAAGCTGCTCAGCACCTGCTGCCTACACTGTGCCTCGCTCCAGGCAATGTTATTCATTCCTCACTTTCATGGAGCAAAATACATCCCCTAAAAATATAAAACACAAAAATAAATAGATCTCTGGGGAAATGGAAGAGAAATCTGTTTTAAAAATAGTGAAGGAGCCTATATGTTCTAGAAAAGCCTATTTTGCATTGTTTTGTAAGATTTACACTTTAATTTGAAACCGAAGTAAGGCATAAAATTTGTATGAAAGCAATATCTGATTTATAGATAAACTTACACACAATATACTTAGCTGCAAATACCAGACCCCAGTGAGAGAAGGAGAAGGTTTTGAAAGATTATTAAAGTATGCTTGATGAATGCAGCCCTGAAACGCCCCAAAAGATTTTTCTGAAGGTAAATAGTAAACACAATTAACACCACTTTTGCAACAAAAAATACTAAACACAATGGATTTTTTTAATTAATTTTCAATGTTATTACATGCTTCTATTGAGCTGG
Organism: Coracopsis vasa; assembly: GCA_026283785.1. Lineage (NCBI taxonomy): Eukaryota > Metazoa > Chordata > Aves > Psittaciformes > Psittacidae > Coracopsis > Coracopsis vasa. The sequence goes on from JANHGB010056525.1 coordinate 16,522, forward strand.
AATTGACTCCATCCACTAACTGTACTCTCAGACAACTCTTCTGTCCGTAAGATCTTACCATCTAGATAAAAAAACAAATAGCCATTCTGTTGGTCATATGAAGAGGAAGCCATACAGTAACCATGATCTTATGACCACCAGAAGTTAACATCTTGTGGGTTAAAGTTTTGTGACAGTAGAAGTTTTTAAGAAAGATGTATTTATAATGTTCATATAATGTGCAGCTTCATCAAATTTATTACTAATTAACCAATAAAAAGGAGCAGGTGTAAAGGCTTACAAGAATACATTACTGTACACTTACAGCCTAACCTCACTATCCATATTCAAACAAGACTCCTAGCTAAAGGCAAATTACATAACTCTTGGGAGTCTTGTATGCATTAGGACGCCTTAGATTTACATATTACTATTCACAGTGCATGTTTCATTACATTCACTTTGAGAAAATGTACCATCTATATGGGTATTCATGTGTTTAATATGTGCATGACTTTCTGAGGTGTATATATTGTGTAGCTTGCAACCAGATTGTTCGGCCTTATTCCTTGGATAAAGCAGTCACAAGAAGAAGTGCTTCTTCACAAGCTCAACTCAGAAGGCAGAGCCCACATTCTTCCACTAAACTAACATCATCCAAAACAGGGAGAACAAATCCAAACAGCTTTTCAGAGCCAGTCCAGGCCCAGTCCATCTCCCACATTGCTTGCAGGCTTTGTTTGGGAGACTGCTAGCTAAGACAGGCCAAAACTGGGCCAGGGACTGCCCTAACAGTTGTACGGTGAGAATGTCACTGAAAAATAACTTGCCCCAAGCCCTGACTGTTCAGTTTGCTTGAACAGACATTGCTTCAATCATGCTATTTGAACCAAGGCACTACAACACACAATCACAGCAAGACTGGAATGGGTCGCCAGAGCTCATATTGTCCATCTGCTCCAAAGAGAACCAGTCTTCACAACACCGCTCTTGCATAGAAGTTCTCTCCTACTGTTACCAAAGCGTGCACCTAAGCCATAAAGTTTTCACTACAAGAAACTGTCAGTTAAAACACTTTTATCTCACTAAGTAAGTTTTTGAAAGGATAACTTACCATTTTGGTCTGCTTGTGGATTTCACCATTGGAGCCATCCCATCTCTATAGAGGCTTTTTGTTTTACTGAAGTTGACAACATTGAAAATTACTCTCTGGAGAAAAAAAAAAAAGAGAGAGAGGTCAGTTATAAATTATGAAAGAGTTTACATGAGACTGTATATACCATCTGCATAAAAATAACACAGAAAATATATGGAATTGTTATGTATCTTATGAATTAGTGCTACTTTCCACAGATCTCAGATAATGGGTATCCTCTCTGTTCCCAGTATTTTAATAGTCCATATCGTTTTACACTGCAGTGAATGGAATGTATGTTTTGTATTTAGTATGCTGGTTTTTCAGTAAGTATTCTAAGCCATACAATAAAATAGGTTACTCAGATCTAAAACAGGAAAGCAAACCCAGTTCGTTGCAGCTAATGTTAAGAGAGGTTGATGGAAAGCTGGGATAGACAGTAGCAGACCTCATGAAAACCTTTCAGCCACTTCATAGAATCATACAGTAGAATCATGGAATCATTTAGGTTGGAAAATAACTTTAAGATCATTAAGTTCAACCGTTACCCCAGCATTGCCAAGTTCACCACTAAAGGTTGTCCCCAGGCGCCACATCTACATATCTTTTAAATATCTCCAGGGATGGTGACTCAACCACTTCCCTGGGCAGCCTGTTCCAGTACCTGACAACCCTTTTAGTGAAGAAATTTTTCCCAATATCCAATCTGAACCACTTCTGGCACAACATCCCTCTGTAAAGTCTTCCTACCCTCCAGCAGATCAACACTATCAGCAGCTTGGTGTCATCTGCAAATTTACTGAGGGTGCACTTGATCCCTCAACCTGCATAGCAGTAGGAAAAAATAAAGATTTCTCATTTTCTTTCCCCAAAGAAAGGAACATTTTTCTTCACTTCCCTCTGCAAAAGGAAGAATTTTCCTCTGCAAATCTGTACAGGATACCTACACAGTAGAAACTGTACATAACCATCATTCATTTGAATATGATAGAGAAGAAGAAAAGAGTCAAATTCTGCTCTCAGTTTACACTAATAGCTTTGGGAAAACTAGCTGATATTTATCAGTTCAAAGGAAAAGCAAAATCTAGATCTTTTCTGGTAACGGACTGGTACTGAAAGTAAATTCATGCTGAGTGAAGAAAAGAGAAAACAGAGACAAAACCTTCTTCCTCACCATCTGTCTGCTCTAAGTCATTTTATGCAAAATTACTTATTCTGCTTCTCTTAAGAAAGTCTAGGTTGGATTTAGCTCATCTCATATAGTACATTTACTTTTCAGACTTTAAATCCAGTATACCTGGTTTGTCATATTTTTTTGATAACCAACTTTAAGGTACACATCAAACCAAACTGTGAAGCCTAGCTTAATTTTGATATAATATACAGGATATAGTAATATATTCGATTTTTAACTGTCTCTTCAAATTTCTTTTTCAGAGGTGTCAGTGAAGACAGACCACTAAAAATAGTGGTCTAAGAATACCCTAAGTAGTCACACATTTGGTTTTAGAACAAACAATTGCATTGTTTACACTCTTAAATAATGGTTCCTGAAAAGTCTGAGAATTAAATAGCAACTGTTTGAAATCAAACAATTCTGACTAAAGCAGTAAGATCAATTAAGCTTTCATATGTAAAATTTTGCAAAAACAAATCTGGACCTTCCAGGCAGTCTGCTCAGACAAGAGTGATTTAGAACATTAAAGCGAAAGCAATCAGCAGTGGGACACTTACACCAGGAGCCATGCACATTTACACTCCTATGTCGGGTAGGTAGGAACCCAGGTAAACCATCTACCTAATTAAGTATCTTGGTAGTCAAGAAAACCTTAAAGTTTTTCTGAGGTGAGGTGGTGCTGAAGAGTTTGTAAATGGAAGCACAAGCTGCTCCGTGTGCAAACGCTGCAAATTAGCCAAAACATAACCTAAGAATAAGCTGTAGGTTTTACTGGAATGGACTCAAAAATTAGCCAGTTAGAAAAACACTTCCTTAATGATGTTAACTCAATTTTGTACCAAAGTTAATGAGCAAACTACATATCCCTATACATGAGGTTTCATTAATTTCGTCTATTGCAGCATTTTGAGATTTCTAATGGTCATGAGTTGAGCTTATTTTTGCAGCTCTTGCTGGAACCATGCATTTCATTTACAAAATATCACATTTGTGATTTTAAGTATTTAGGATACTGCTTCTCTGATGAAATATCCATCTTGGGAGCCCTCTAGTTATTTTCCATCTTCTTATGTTTACAATGTATGGCTCAAAGTTAGATAATGATATTTAGGTCTCTCTATTCCACACTCTATATGGAAACATTTTCCTGTATTAAAATGCTGAGTTTCTCCTCTGTTACTTAATTCTGTTCATATTTGTGAAAACAAATTAAGTTGCAACAAATTGGTTTGTTAATCTTGATGTTTGCATGGAGTAAATGAAAGAAACAAGATCTCCAAACCAATTGCCTTAAACTTTGGATGCAATCATGTCACTGTTGGAAAGAGAAAGTTGCTAATTTTGTTACATACTGACTCAGAGCAGACAGCTGGTAGAGAATGTTCCTATTCCAATCAAGCTTATTTTGTATAATGAGTTGGGCAAATGTACACAACTGGGTAAGCAACGTATATAAAAACAAAAATATGCAGCTCATTTAACAAAACAGTGCAGATTATAACATTTCTACCACTCCTGTTCAGCGCGGAGCAAGCAGTTAGCAATGCGTGCAGCTCTCTCAGCATGGAATAGAGCTAGATTGGCAGAACCAAAAATTTAACAGCACAGAACAGAACTTTATCAACGTACACCAGTGAAGTAATAAAGTACACAAACTGAAGCACTCAAATAAGCAGCTGAACTCAGTCAAGTATTCCTGGTGATAGTTAAAGCAGTCCATGCAGCTCAGCCAGTGGAGTGTGCAAAAATGTAATGACTACAGTATACACACCTTAGCCAGGAAAATATGCAGCTTGCTCAATAACGTATGCAAACATCTTTGAGCTGAAGGCTATCATAAAAAGGTTGTGATACAGCATCAAGGTTTTGCTGAACGAATCTCATTTTTGGTCTAATTTTGGTCTCTGCTGACATTCTCCAACACACCAGTTATACACTGTAATGAGGAATAGAACTAGATACACACTATGCACATGAAAACACGTTTTCATAAGAAAATTATCACTATTGCGTATGGGTTTATGAATTCTAGAGATGTGCAATGGGTGGCATTTTATAAGCAATATAACTCAGCTATTCAAAAATGAAAAAAAGATCTAGCAACTTTTATTTATTTTTTTTAAAGAAGTGCCAAGTTAAGAAAATAAAACTAGATTCAATGTTCTTACAAATTCCCTAGAAATTGCTCTGGTCTCCAGAGCATCAATCCAGAGAAAAATGGCAGAAATCTTTCCAATAGAAATACTTGTATTCATTTTGTAGGGTATGAATAGCACTAAAAGAAGCAATATTCAAACTGACGCTGTACCAGAAATCATAATTGTGTGATTTCACTTCAGTTATGGTACATTAACAATCTATTGCATTATTCTGACAAACTGATCTGCAACTTCTGGGTCAGTGGAAGAGGCATGGTATAAAACAGCCTCTTGGTACACCACCAAGTAAAACCATGCTATCAGGGGGGTGCGCAAGGATGTGTTTGGCTTGGAACTGGATGATCTTTAAGGTCCCTTCCAACTCTAACCATTCTATGATTCATCCTATGGAGGAAGACAACTGCTGCAGACTCAGACTCCATGTGTAGACTGCAAGACCTGAGACAGATGTTGGGGAACATGAGACAAGGCAAGGATGTTCTGCCTTCTGAGAGAAGACGGAAGATGTTCTCTTTTCAAATGTGCAGTAAGTATGCATTTGGGAGTATCTTGCAGCTAAAACCATTAAGAGAGAAAAGTGAAGAAAGGCTTGGTCCTGCCTTTAGACTTAAAATTTACTGATTAAATCTGTTTTTCCCAATAGACCTTTGCAAACTTACTTCTGGAATTAAAACCACAAACAGATGTTAAGGGATGCTCAGTGGTTTTAGCATGAGCAAGATAAAGATGAACCTTGAACATAAGGGGAAAAAATGGCTTAAATGTGTCACACTATTCATCTTATTACCGAAAGTCTGCAGTTGCCTGACTGGGGCTAGAAGGAGATGATAGCTCTTTGAGGGGCAAGCACACATCAGGGTGGTTTTGGAATGGAGCTGAAGGCATTGAGCATGGATAGTCATATTTGACATCATACTCCAACAGGTCTGTGGGAGCACAGGGTGAACTCTGATCTCTTAAACATTCATTGTTCACCCACATTCTGGCAAGTTTTCCATCTAAACCTATCAACTGAAGCAGGTATATCCAAAAGTCACACCTTTGCCAAAGGTTAAGTGCCTTCCCCCAGCATAAGGACACACCAGGTCCCTTCAAAAAGACTGCCAGGTTTATTTTGCGTAGTTTTCCCTAGACGACTTCCCAGGAATAGCTGAGCTGCCTTGACTGACATTAAAAGACACAAAAAAACCCAACAAACAAACTGAAGAACACCACACAATTCTGCCTGAGGCAGACACCTGGCACAGAAAATTTTGTGTCAAATCACTAAGTATGAGAAGTTATAACTAACTGAAAATAGGGTTTGCAGTAGGAAGTGTCAGCATCCTTAATATTGATGTAACATACACATATTAAATATTAACAATTATATAATATATTAAAGTAATAGCATAATATTGTAAATTCAGTGGACACCGCTGCATGCTACAAGTATGACACAAACTTCACTATGAGCTGACAAAATACCTGCAGACCAATTGTTTGAAGTCTGGCAGGAACAATTTCACCATTTAACCATTCAAAATAAGAGGACTGGTCACTAAGTAGTAATGTTGAGGCCTTTCAGTTGAAATTAAGTCTGAGTTTTTGTGCTCTGACTGAGCATTAGAGATCCAAAGGTCTGGGATACCATGGTGCTTTGCTTTGCTTCGCTTCCACTGCTTGATGTGTTGGTTTCATCTCCTGCTGATTCTTTAAATATTACAGTGTTTTGTGAATTCCTGAAACCTGAACCTTTTTGTGAGCTGGTGCTCTGGCAAAACTCTTGATTATATTATCCTTTCCTTACTTCCTTCTTCTAAAATCTTTTATAAATGTTAACTTTTCATCCCTTTAAAGGGCAGATCTACTTCAGAATAGCATTCCATTAGAGAAAACAGAAAGGGGAAAAAAAAACCAACCCAAACAAAAAACAGACAACACAAAGAAAGAACTTCTCAAGCCCACCCCACAACTTGTGAGATTTTGAGTCACCATTTCTGAATGTCAGAAACTGGCAACATGGGATTGCTGCCTTCTCAAGAAGAAGTGCTGCATTTTGATGTTTGTGTCAGAAGGTCTTTGGGATCTTTCCTGACAAAGCACCTTATGCAAAGCTATACAAAAATAAATTATACTGGAGGTACTTCAAACTGGAGAGGAAAAAAGTGTCACCTGCAACTGTTATCAATGCTGAAGAAAACAAGTAATATAAGTCAGGGCTCTGCAAAATCCCCAATGAAAACTTACAAAGCTCATTTTTCTGACCTTTGAAAATTTAAATCATTCATTACTGCTAACATTTTAAAATATAACCCATACTTTCTATTTCCCTTTGTAGGAACACATGTCCTTTCAAATGGAAAAGTTTTTAATATTGATGGCATTTCACCTTCCCTTCTGCTAAGGAGGTTTCAAACCCTGGTGATGCCCAGGAGGGGAAAATAAACCCTCACCTACTGAGAGAGGATGTGAAGGACCATCCAGAGCTCCACCAGGCTCACTAATCAGCTGCACCTGCATCTTGTTAATTGGAAACTGTCAAGTCTTCCAAGGTAACAAAGTCTTAGGAAAGTGATGCAGAAAATGGGCTGCAGGTTGTGTATTATAGGATCAGTTTTCCCTTGGTAGAGCTCTTCATTTAGTTACTTAAAAGAGAGAAATGTAAAAAGCTGGGCTGTTACAAAGAGCAATGTTAAAATAAGACTCGAAGGATTTCAGTACAGAAAGACCTCCAATACATTGCTATGCCAACTATAAAATGAGCTTAGCATTTATCATGGTATTTATCTGTGTATTTGAGATATTCATGCTAGCCCCGCACCCATGAGCTGCATTAGTGTTTTTCAGTTAATGGGGCATAACTATATCTTAATGACAAAAACACTTCTTAAATAATAACCGATTTAGCCATTTGCCCTCCTTATCTGTTCTTTCTGGCAGTTCTTTCTCTGCCTCCAAACCAATACGCTTAAGCACAGTCCCACAGGAGATGTAATACCTATGTAAGGGAGTGTTTCCCGTTTGGAATTTCACCAGCAAAATCAGTGTTATCTCACTTAGATCTGGAGCAGGGGAGCTACATACTGTGGGGAAGGCCTCCTTCTAGCAGAAAGCTTTCAAGAGGATTTACAGAAGAATTTCTATGCCTTCTTCAATGTCATTGCTGTGGATTGATCGGCAGCTGACTTCTGTGCATGACCTGTTGAACTTAAACATTTTAAGGGCAAGAATCACTCCACTTTTCTTGTAAAAACAGAAAATCTGTTGTGGAACACCCTCGCATGTCATCGGAAGTCCACTTTCTGTTAAAGATTTTACTTTTCATCTGAACATCAATCATCTGAAGCCTTCAACTGAAAACTCAAAAATGTCCATTTAGAAAGCCAGCAGTGCCATGAGTTATCCCCAAGAGAGCATGGAACATCTCTATTGGGCAAAAATCTCAAAGAGAATTTCAAGTGTGTCACAGGCATATATTGTATTGTGTTGATTCATTAAAAAGAAAATAGTAAGGGTCCTGACAGGATGTCGTTGCTTAAACCCAGCCAGCAACTAAATACCACATAGCCACTCACTCCCCTGCTGAGAAGGATGGGGAGGAGAACTGAAAGAATGTAAACCCCACGGGCTAATAACAGTTTAAAAACTAAAATAAATTACAATATAATAATGATGATGATAATTATAATGATAATAATAATAATAATGGAAATAACTAGGAGAGCTATAAAACTAAAAGGGGAAAGGAAAAAAAAATAAACACAAGTGATGCACAATACAATTGCTCACCACCCACTGACCAATACCCAGCCCATTCCTGAGCAGCAATCATCCCCCTTCCCAGCTAACTCCCCCCTGTTTATATACTCTTCATGATGCTCTATGGTATGGAACACCCCTTTGGCAGTTTGGGTCAGGTGTCCTGTCTCTGCTTTCTCCTGGCTTCTTGTGCCCCTCCTCACTGGCAGAGCATGAGAGACTGAAAAGTCCTTGACTAGGATAAGGGCTACTTACCAACAACTAAAACATGGGTGTGTTATCAGCATTGTTCTCAGACTAAAACCGAAACCCAGCACTGCACCAGCTACTAGGAAGAAAATTAACTCTATCCCAGCTGAAACCAGGAAACTGGGCATATAACCAGGCTACAGAGGTATTTAAAATAGGTTTGAAACTGAAAGCTTCTTGCCAAACTTTTTCTATT